>OMNW01017290.1:19350-63912 GCA_900303245.1 Selene dorsalis
TGTGGGATTAACTCTTAAGGTAAATCTGAATATTGGACTGAAAAGCAAATATCTTGCAAAAGTAGTATAATAAATGAAAAGGGGAGTCAAATACAGGCCAAAAAATATTTAAAAATGCATGCTCTTTAAGGACCACTGTAGTCACAGATTCAAAATCATATCCAAAATATCTGTCACTCATAAACTGATTGATTGAGACATTATGCAAACACCCAATGTCATCTTTAACTCAAGTGCCTTGTGTTTGAATTTCTGCAGCCTGGATCGGCCACACAGGCGGATATACAGTCACATGGTGAGGTAGGTATAGAACGTGGCAGCAGGAGAGAGTGACTTTGACATCAAAAATAAGTAAACAAGAAATAAAGTTAATGTCAGTACTTTTTCCTCAAGATTTAGTAAATAAATCAGCAGAGGCCCAGATCATGAATCACACTTCAGCTGTTTCTTTACTGTACTATGTAATCATTTAGCTGCTTTATTTTGAAATTCAATGTTCATGTACTTGACAAACTGTCTGTTTTTGAACTGAGGTCAACTAATGACTTTCAATTTAAGATAAAGACGTTAACTCATAGTTCAACTCCCATGAATAACTCCCATGGGTTTGCCAATACAACAACCAACCCATCAGAGGTGAGTAGACTGTTTTTTTTTTGTTTTTTTGTTTTGTTAGTGTGTGTGTGTCTGTATCACATTACATTACAAATTACATAGTTTACATACTTTTTTATACGTGAGACAAAGGAGATTTAAACCAAGTTATAATTTGTTGTAATGCATATGCATGTTTTAGGATGGAAACTCATGCTATCAAACAATCATTTTGTGGATTCAGACTTTCTTTTTAAATAAAGGACAGTCAATGAACCGAGACAAGGAAACACTCACAGTCTGAAGGCACTCGGACTGATTTAAAATTGATTCTATCTATACAAAACTTTGTGGTTTCTGTAATTTAAGCATTATACAGGAGTACATTTCATTTTTATTCATGTTTTTAAAGAATCGTGGAAAAAATAAAGGACTAAAGTTATACGACTATGAAACCTTTGATGTTTTTGTGGATGGTGATCATGCAGGAACAAGCAAATACTCACTGGGGATTTATTTTCTAATTCAAGTTAAACGCCTTTTCTATTTCAGGAACCAGTAAGGATCCCTAAACCAGAGGAAGAGGTAGGTGGACTGAACTTTCATGGTTAATCATCACATGATATTACATGAATGTGACCGTTTTTTTCCTCCTCAGTGGAATGGTACTGTAGAGGCCATTAAAAATGATGCAGGCTTTGGACCTGATGAAGACAGCCAGGTGAGAGACAGTTCAAAACTCAAGGACAACAAGATAAAGGGACACAACTAATATTTCTTCTACAACTCAAATAGCATTTAATCTGAAAACCGTGTGTGTGCGTGCGTGCATGCAAATAACTGCAAATCTATTATTTTACAGTGAACTACAAAACAATGAAGAACGACTCACATCACAGGGCTCATATCAACCGACACCAACACATTTGAGGTGGAGAACTGCCACCATGAAGAACCATGCAATGAGATCACTCTGATACTACTTCTTTTGATTAAACATTTTGATCAAAACTAATGTGTGAAAATTTTCATTTGACTCAAAAATTGTTTTGAATTAACATCTAAACTCTGATACAACAAGGAGGAGGAAGAGAGCAGGATTATTGTTTTCTTCATTTAAACTAAATAAACTAAAGCCAGAAAAGATATTGAGCATCTAAAGCTTGATATGGTTTCTTTCTTTGAGCCACAGTGTTGTTTTTGTTGTCCAAAATTATCAAAAAGGAGGAAAAAAAAGGATTTTCTTTAAACTGAGGATTCTCCGGATGTCTCCATCCATGTTTTGCCCTAAAGAAATTCAATTGAAATTATGATCAATCCCTAATTTTTTATCTAGACAGAATTCTTAATCAAGAAAATAACATAAATATCTATCATTACAATATTGTTTATTGGGATTAAAGAGGAACTATGCAAGCCTGGCTGCTTTTCCACTGTTTTGCTAACCCTCCTTGCAGCCATGTGCATTTGTTTTTGACGAAGCATGTGAGAAAGCAATCCATGGATCAGTGGATAACGTTATATATACAATATTATGACGTGTATATTTGTGCAGTCTTTACTGTCATAAACAAGAGATTACGGGTTATGGGCACATCTGTATTGCGGTGCTGCCAAGACGAGAGCTGGGACACCAGGTCGGCGCCAAGTACTGCACTGATGTTGCAAGGTTGGTTTTCAGCCAAGAGACGCCAGGTGGAAGACAGAGAGCCTCCATTCTCCCTGTAACAAGTTACAAGTCATGTATGTAACCATCACAATTACTCCTTAGCTGTTAAATTAGCCAAAAGTAAAACTGTAGCATAGCTACTATAAAAATAAAATATAATATGTAAAATAAAAATAATTTACCACCTGAGCAAAGCACTTGTTAAGGACTGCAAGAGTAAACAATATCACTTTTGTCAATAAATCCAGAAAGACGGACTTTGATTTTAAATCAAGACTGAAGTCAACAGAAGTGGAACAGACTCCACCTACTATGAAAGCAATAAAAGAGTGTAGAAGCACAGGGGCTCATTTGTATTCATGATGAGAGGGTTAACACTGCTCTGTCTGGTGGGACTGATTCTCGCAGCCTCAGTAAGACTGGTGGATTTTTCAAAGATTTACTGTAAAGGAAGCAACTTTAATTACTTTAAAATACTTAACATTGCTATTACCCTGTGGACTTTATTTGTAATTCTCTGATGTATTACTCTGTTTCTGAAGTGTACTGCACTTTCCCTCTTGTTTGATTTGTGTTATGTAAAGCTAGGTCTGAGGCAAAAGCAGAATAAATTAGTATTTAGTGTGCTGAGCTTTCAACATTTTAAAACTCTAACTCAATTAACAGGTAAAATCCAACAACTGGCTTAAATGAAGAAATTACTTTACTTAAATGATTTTTTTTCCTAACAGTGGCAAAACAAACTGTTTTGTATTATCGACTCACTGCTTTGCTGTCTTGTTTGAAGTCTAATGTCAATGACACTGCAGACATAAAACAAACAAAAAGGACATTCTGTAGAAATGTTATGTAACTGCTTTGGGATTGTAATTCATTTCATTTTAATTGCTGTATATTTCAATTTCAGTGGCCTGAAGGGGACATGGCACCGACTGTGAGTAATGTGCCCCATGGGCAATTGGTGGGTGTAAAAAAGTGGCAGCAGGGGAAAGTGATTTTATCTGAGAGTAATTTGAATTATCATAAAAATAAGATAAATCTGGTTCCACATTAGCTCTACGATCCAATGTGACACTTGAGCAAATTTAATGTAAACTTTAATGCATTTTGTTAGATATCTGTTCCAAGTAGCGTCTCTTAATAAGTCTGCCACCTAAGTAATACTTAAAAAAAAAAATTTGATTTATGAATTTCAATTTTAATTGACAGGTTTTTTCTTTTTCTTTTTCATGGAAAAAGTAAAGGACTAAATTTATACGACTATTAAACCTTTGATGTTTTTGTGGATGGTGATCATGCAAGCAAATACTCACTGGGGATTTATTTTCTAATTCAAGTTAAATGCCTTTTCTATTTCAGGAACCAGTAAGGATCAGTAAACCAGAGGAAGAGGTAGGTGGACTGAACTTTCATGGTTAATCATCACATGATATTGCATGAATGTGAGTGTTTTTTTCCTCCTCAGTGGAATGGTACTGTAGAGGCCATTAAAGATGATGCAGGCTTCGGACCTTTTTTCTTTCTTTCCTTTTTTTCCTTTTGAATTTGTATCTGTTTGTTTTGTTGTTTGAGCAGCATCATAAACAATAGCAGCTGTCCGTCTGGTTTTCTGTGATATCAGAACCTCAGACAGAAAAAACTACAAGTTATATCTTCCCTGTAAGGATATCCAGCAGCTGGTTACATTTTCATGCCATGTTCAAGGTCCTGCCATGTAACCCAGCTGATGTAGCCTACAGTTAGCTAAATGCAGCAGAATAATAATCCATCCCGACAAATTTAGGGTTGATAATTTTAGGATAGTAATAATAATAGTTTTATAGACTTTTATATTTTATTTACACCTGATTGCGCACTTGAGAGGACTATTGCTGCTAGCAAGGTTAGCTAGCATCAAGATTAGCTCCACATTAAGCCCCCTGTTATCAGCGTTATCTAGACCGTCTTCTTCAGCATTATACCTGTCTGTTTATCCTTTGGTTAGCTTGTTTCACAGTAAGTGGGTCATTATGTAGCTGATTTCAAGGCGCCAGCTGAAGCCTCATGTGGGCTGCCTACCCAGAGCGGCTCGGCCTTGCAAGGTTGACTCCTCTGTGAGCAACAGCGCCACTCTGTGGTCGACGAGAGCAAACAGGAGGATGTGGATATCTGGTGAAGAGGAACTGTAGTGCTGCAACTGGTCGATCAATCGATCGATCGATAGAAGATGTATCTGTATTCACTCTAATCATCAAATTGTATTTTTTGTATTTTTCTTTTAAAACTGAAATTCCTAACATTTGCTGATTTGTCGTGATATTAAATTGAATATTTTCAGACAGTTGGTCAGATAACATTTGAAGACCTTTAAATTGGGATATGGTGAATTGTAATAGTATAATTTGAATAGCCTTAAAACTTTTTACAATGTATGGGAAAAACAAGATATCAATAATGATCTTCACATGTATTGCAGAATTTTCCTCAGTTCTCTGGCAGTTGGCACATTCTTGGAAACCATGCTGGTTTTGAACCAGATGATGAAAATGTGAGCACAATAAGACACTATTCTGCTCTCACCACAAAGAGCGTGTATGATATGATGCAAGTTAGAAAATGACACTGAAAAAAAACTGTGAGGATTACGAGAGTGAGAGATTGTGCCAAATAATTTAGACTATGGTTTGATCTGAAATTTTACATTGTAAGTGTTGCTCATCCTTTCATTTCAGGAAAAACAAAGAGGAAACTCGACACTAGAGGTCAACTGATGGCAGACATGACAACCTAATTACTCTCCTGGTGTTACAGCCTATTTTAAATAAATTTAAAGTCCACTGTGTGATAAGTTTCTTTATTTGATCATACGTTTGGTATGAGGTCATTTCTTCCCCCCACCCCCAAGTCCAACACCTACTCGGACAAAATGAGATCTGAATAAAGTAGGTGAATGAGAGAGATGGCATCTTAACATATCAAGTTTACAAATAAACACATTTTTATAGGTAAAGATACTGTTAAAAGTTCCAAATCATCTTTAAAGATTCAGACAAGACTTAATTCACAAGGATCACTTTATTTTTTTGTTAGGCTCTTCTCTTTTCATCACAAATATTACCTATGTCCACCCACAATGTCCCAGCAGGGATCAACACTCCCTGACATCTTTTATGGAAAGGACAGATACATAGAACATAAATCCAGTTCTTCTTCACCTTTCTAAACATAACTATGCTTGTAGTAAAAACCCATTTGATTTTAACTGGGCGTACCACTGTTTTGGAGGTTGATAGTACTTTGTTGGTTTTGGTGACAGTTTGTATTTACAGACCAGCAGTCGCTGTAACTCTCTGGAAATGATGTTATGCACAAACTACCTTTGCTAAACAGCTGCAGAGAGGGCTGAGACAGTATGATAATCAAGGAGGAAAAGCCTTGATAAAAGATATCAGTCTTAAAACCGGGGGTGACATGTACCACTTTACGACAATCTGGGCAAACAACCTCAACAAATACACTTTAAAAGTGGTTTTCTGTCTGCACTGTAACGTCCGTGACAACTGCTGTCAAACCACAGTAAAGCATGTTACCATGAGAATGGTTTCAGATTAGGAAAAAGCTTTAATTACTCTTTTGCCGATGTCTAGAGATACCAAAAGAAGGTAAGGGCAGCAAAATCAAACAGTGGATGTGAAAGACGGTTAGTAGTTGTAATCATTAGGCAAACTACAACAGCACTACATTCTTGAACAGAGGGATTTTTTCCTTTTGTATGGTTTTTTTTCACAAAGTGGTGAGATCCAGAGGCAGGCAACAGCCCGGGAGACAACAAGCAAAGTTCTCTTCAGATGACAAAGCAGTTTCTCTCTATCAGTAAGGCCACTTAATATAGAAATTCTAAATGAGGACCACAACCTATTACTTCTTGTCCATAGATCTTTGCAGGGTGTCATCATCATGGAAAAAAACAGAGCTTCAAGTTTTTAAATCAAAGAGCCTAATGGCCAGCTTGTATGTGGGGGGGTTGGTGTTTGCCCCATTCACCACCACAGCGAAAAAAAGCTCAGTCCACATGGTCACCACCAGCTATGCTGCTGAGGTAGTTTCCCCACTCCCGAAGCCCCAACCGCAACTCAAAAACACACCCGAAAATAACTGTGTGCAATTGGGTTGTAGCGATCTTGCAAAAAAATAGATATTTTCACAGAAGTTTGTAAAATCATCTTGCCTAAAGTCTTCTTCGATCCTCTGTGGCTTTATCAAAGCAAGTTGAAGTCCAGAGAGAAGTTGAGCCATACAACTGCTGCTCTGAGTACAATCCACAAAGGACAACTACGTTGTCTTCTGTTGCTGCTGCAGTGTTGTACGTTTGGGTGTATTTTGCTAATTCCTTGTCAATTATTCCCTCTTTCAGCAGCCCCTTCAGATGCAGTCCCGCAGGTTTGCCAGCCAAATGTATGTGAAGTATATGAGTGATCCATTTAAAGAGGGAGTGTCACTGTATGTGCATGTGCTGCAGTGGTGCTACTGTGTATGAGTGTGTGTGTGTGTGTGTGTGTGTGTGTGTGTGTGTGTGTGTAAACAGGGCTGTGTGTTTGTGTGAATAACTAGTGTGGTGATGGTGGCAGGACTGCAGTCCACACAGCTGGAGTTCAGCTTCCTTCAAGGGGCTGGGCACGATCGTGCTGGAGGGGCCAGGGGACGGAGGGGAGCGGCTCTACTTATCCCCCAGGATGGCGTACTGGTTGTCAAGTTGCAAGTGCTGCATGGAAGCACCACCGGTTTCCTCTCTACCACGGTTCCTGTGTTTCACAACCTCAAAGGTCTTCTCCATTTCTCTGTCCCTAAAAGACAGACAAGTACAACATTAGTATTAAATCTGGTCAGTTCATCAGACAGAAACTGGAGCCTTTTATATGATTATTAACTTTACTTTTTAAATCATAATAGAATTTACACCTCAGATATTTTTTGACATGCTATTAATCACACATTTAATCAAATAATTGACTTTAATTGGGAGACTGGCAACAAAATTAACTTGGTTGCAGAAACCAACCACCCAAATATACCATACTTGAACTCTGCTTACTTGCGTGTCTCCACATGCTTGGCTGTGGCCAGTAAAGAGGGGAACTGGGCGTCGCTGAAGATCTCTGGAGGTCCCTGGGTGGGACCTCGCTTGGTAGTGGACAGCCGAGCCCCCGGAGGGCGATATACGCCAGCAGGCTTCGCCTCAGGCACCTCTTCATCCTCTGAGCACACAGAGATAACAATATCAATTGGACTTTTTTTCTTTAATCAAAAATTGCAGTATGTAAGTCTTAATGATTAAATTGTTAAATTTAAGTGTCACAGGGATAATGAACAGAAATATTTTACCCATTTCTAAAACTCTTGTTGATTTTGAGAGCATCTGTTGGACAGAAGTTTGTAAAAGAAAGGGGCGCTGAGGTTGGCTTACTCACCCACAGGAGGAGGAGGAGGAGGGGGAGCTGCTCCAGATTTGTTCCAGGGTCCCGACACTTTGTCTCCGCTGACCAGAATGATCTCTCCATCCTCACCAACCTCCTCTTTCTCATAATCCTCTTCCTCTTTCTCATCACTGCAAAATCAACCAGACCAACAGTTGGACAGATGAAGACATGGTGAGATGCACCGAGTGAGAACTCAAAAAATGGATTTCTAAACTTGATCTCCTCTTCTCAATTTCCTCTGTCCATTCATTAAGAAACTAGAACAGACTCATTTTCACCTCAATCCAAGATACCAACCGAAGAGTTTTCCTTCTGTTTGTCTCCATCAGTGTCTTTCAGCTGACTTTGTTTGCATTCATACCACTTCAATAAAACACTTTGTGCAGTTTCAATGCACCTGTGCTTAAGAACCTATGGGTTAAATCCACCTAAGATGCTTGGAGTTTGGTTGTTGGTGCCCCAAACAGAGAGCGGCTTTTAACACAAGTTGATTTATAAACCAACATGCTGATTTTGTATATTTCATATTATTTGCACATAGCACAACACTTACAAACAGAAACTATTAAATAAAACTAGGATGGTGAAAATGAAAGCAGTTTTTACACATATTTTTTAAATTGAGATGACAGTTTGTCACTTGTGTTTATGAATATTTTGAGACAATGTGATAAATTCAAATATTAGAGTAGTATTGAAGATTGACAATCATACCATTACATCATTTCTGAGACACAACACAGTGGAAAATACATTGAACCAATGTGTTAGGAGTGCAAGGGAGCTGTAAACACATCCAAATAAAGTCTTTATTGCAGATGGGAGTTAAATACTTCAGCCATACTTTTAATAATATTTTTTAATTTTAGGATGAGTAAGTGGGACGATGGCTATGACTGCCCCCAAAGTGATGCAAAAAAAACACCTCCTCATGTGACCAAGGACTCATGAAAACCAAATAGATGTTTCACTCTCACCTTATCTGTAATGCTTGGAGCCTCAGCCCACTGTAGTCCACTTCTTTCTGCTCAAACTCTTTCCATTCCTCGTCCTCCTAGGCAAAGGGTGCCATTAACTCAACAAGAACATCACGTCAACAATGTCCCAGTGTTATTTTTGAAGAGCAAGGCTCCTCCGTGAAAAACATCTGCTCGGGCCAGTTCTTCCCAAGAAATTACTACACAGGTTATAACAGCCTGGGTCCGTGTTACACACTAGTAAGACAAAGTGTTTAACCTATTGATTAGTACAGTACGTTTATTTTTTGTCATTTAGCCTTAAAAGGGTGTTACCCCGGTAAGAAGGGAAAAAAAACTTGTGACAAATGGCGGCTCGGCCTAGCTAGAAAGCCACGACTCAAAATAGGAGAATGACAGCTTCTCCATGCAAACACAAGGCCGGTGTCAGTATGGTACTAACATGAACAGCTTAAATTTAATATAATGTCATGGGTCGACTTAAACAGACCGCTCACTTACGGTAAGGGAGTACGAAAAGCTCAAAATATGGGTTATGCTAAATTTTGTTACCAGTCAGAAAGTGTGCCAGGGAAACCATATGCTTCTTAGCTAGCAACCGGCACCCTCATGTTAAAGCATATGTCCGCAGTTTCCCCTCGTTACTTGGAGACATGTTAGCGAGCACAGCGAGGGGGCTAAATATACGGAGAGGGAAGATTATGATGAGGATTCAAATTTTGACACGACACCGGTGCGTGGAAAAGACGCCGCTGAGGCGAAAAGTTACCGGAGAGTAGCGCTGGTTACCTTCTCAATCTGTGCGTCTTGATTCTCGTTTTTCGCCGATTTTTCCTTCTCCTTCTTGGTCTTTTTCATCGCAGCCGACGTGGGCCCGGTGGTGGACTCCTTGCCCTTTCCCTTCTCTTTCTTCTTCTTTTTATCCCGCTTGGCAAAGAAATCGTCCAGGCTCTTCTCCGGTGGTAGATCCGCCATTTTCAAAGACCAATGTTAAGTAGTTAGCTAGCCGAGCAATGACAAATGTGGAAAATGTGCGCTCGCAGAGTGAGGACAGCTGCTCAGTGGGGAAGGAGACACGAAGTTAATGCTTATTCTGGCAGTTTAACTTCTTTTTGTGGCCGGTAAAAGTGTCCACCCTGGTTCCCTAACCGAGTCGTTAGCTATCCTGTCAACCATGCCATGCACGGGCTATTTGACAAATCTGTACCGTTACCCGGAAACACTTCGACCCTGAACCGGATGCAACCGCTTCTGAGCCTGGCACAAAAAATAAAAGTCTCAATACAAGCTGAGTTTAATTCACTTAATTTAAAAAAATTGTATTTCAATATTAAAACATGTAGAATAAAACATTACCATCTTAAATTTAAATTGACATCACCCCATTTATAAAGGCTTTATTCATGGTAAATAAATAATTTACTTATGCATTACAGATTAGTCATGAGCCATTAATCAAAACCTAGACTAACAATGGACTAAGTGGTCAGCTGCTCAGTGGCCATAATAGTCTGGTATTATTGTCAATAACTATTTGTCACTGTCTACAACCAGTGATCGTCATTATCAGTTTCTTTTATAATCAGTTGATTTATTAGTGACTGTTTTTCTATATTCTCATCAAAAATCCAAAGACAGTGACATCATACAAAACTGGCAAAACCAAAAAATAAATTTTTGATTGATTGTTTGATTGATTTTCAGATTTTTGTTGTTGGCATCAAATCTTATTTATTTAAATTGCTTCCAAAACATTTTGTCATTCAAACTTGTCATTTTAGCAGTATAGTATGGATTGGTTTTTGGTGCCTGGAGAGATAATTTACCAGGAACTCCCGCAGTGGAAAGGCTGCTAATGACACAATATTATTGTGGGGGCTCCACAGGGACTGAACAACAAACGTTTGCCCCTGGGCCTCTGTGGAGGTTAATCCAGCCATTCATTAATAATAACAACTTTTGGATTGCCAGGTTGTGGAAAATCCTCTTCCAGCATGGCATATTTCTACATCAGACCATTAACCATCAACTCTGCATTTAAAAAAGTCAGCAAGTGTTGTTCCTAATATTACCTTTTTGTCGTGGTAGAGAATGGGCTTCATCTTTTCAATACACCAATGCACCAATGCAATGCAGTTTGTTTTCCATTTTTTAATGAGCCAATTTAATAGGAGATCAAATACATTTACACCGGAAGTAGGAGGGGAATCAGGAGTCAATTGAATTTTTCCTGTGATACTACCTCTATGGAAATTAATCTAGACAAAATTTGATTTTACCAATATTAGACGCTGTCAAAAGTTGAACTTTCATGTGTTTGCCTGATTTGTATTATAAATTACACTCACATCAAATTAAGCCTCTCCTCAGCAGTAAAGCAGACTTGTAAACAGATTAATGAACTGACGTCATGTTCTGAGGGCTGGAGGTCACTTGACCAGATGCAGAACAAAGAGAAAATTCCACTCACTCACTACATCAATGGATGTGCTGCGGTCAGCAGGACTGTTTCCACTGCTTTGTTACATAACCCACAGGTGTGATATCCAACTGTAGCATGTACTGTGGCTTTATTGGTTGAAATCACTCTGTCCAAATCAGTCAGCCGTGATAAAATAAGAGAAAGTGTGCCTTTAAGACAATAAATTAGACAAACAAGAAAGTCAGTGTTTTTTATTTGTTTTATTGCTCAGCAGTAAAAAGTACAGTGTATACTACAGTACAAAAAATACATAATGTTGAACACTGCTCCACCGTGCCACTGAACATTTTGTAAAATATCCACTTTGTCAGCGTGCAAAACAACAAGCCCAGCTGTGAGCATCCAATGCAGGAAATATTATGTTTAACCGCGTTATTCACCACCACCGCATGAATCGGTGACATCGCACAATGCAGAGAATCTTTAGCAACAATAGAGGCAGGCAGCATTGATTATTGAATAAAACTGCAGCAATGCAAAGTAAAACAGATGATTGAAGGACCACAGGTTTGATAAATGAACAAAATATTCAAACACTTCTGTGTGTTCTCACAGTAAATATTCAGCATACATTTTATGTGTCAGTGTTTTCATTGGTTAGGACTTTTGAGAGCCTCTAACAAATGTTATGTGGTCCAGCAACTGATTCACTATCATTCAGCATTTCAACAAACACAGCTTGCATTGCATGAACAAACACGTTATTTGTGGAGTTGGACACTTCTAGTAGCAAGGGAAGGTCTAATGGTTTCCTACAGTGCTGAGAAAATCTTCCTCAAACTGGGCTATAACCTGTAGCCTCTCCACAACACAGACAACAGACGTAAAGACACACATACAGAGGCACACACACAAACAGAGGCGCACACACATAGAAACAGACTGAACTGAGCTGAAAGTGATACAAAGTCTTGTTCGACTTAAAGTAACAGTGATATTTGGTTAAGGGGGCAGCGCATTTCAACTCATTCGCCCACACTCTACTGCACACTCATACAGTATGCCAACATGCATGAACAAGGCATTCACACATACACATACTGATATATAAAGGGCCAACATAAAGAATTTAAGACATCTATGTGGTCCCCCTAAAGAGAAGCTGGTGACACATGAGGGCGAAAGCCATTTTAAGTCAGCTCCATGTGACTGACTAATGCACCATCATTCAGTCCTGCCAGATGTAGACCCCGAATACCGTTCAAATAGTCCACTCTAATTAACCATTAAAACCTGGGCACGTATTTATCAAACTGCTAAGAGAGAAAAATTACAGTCCTTCACTTTTACCCCTACTTTCAAACTTAAGTATAAAATCAATTCCTCACCAAATTCACTTAAATTTAAGAGGAGGCCCATTAAATTTAGTTAAAAGGTGACCTTCTGTGTAAACCACCTCAGTACAGACACAGACGCTATCATACACTTTTTGGGTTTGATGTAAAGTGTCAGTATTTTCGGCCATTTTAACTCTAAAAGTCATAATCAGATAGGTTTACACTGTTTTTTTGGTGTTTTGTTTTTTACATTTGATAATGTGTTATCCCACATTTTCCTTCATTCCATGCATCTTCATTGTCTCCACTTATTACTGTGGAAAAAATTCTTCTTCATACTATACTGTCTCTAGCATCAGCAAATTTCTTTCCTCCACCACTTTTTCTTATCTTTTTGTTTCCATGTCGTCGCATCTCCTGTCATCTTATCCTCATACATAAGGTATTCAGACCTATACAGTATGTTTTCGAAATCTTTTATAACCCGCTTGACATGTTGGATCTCAGATATGTTTTTCTCTGTTCTGTTGCTTTACAAACAAAATATATTATCGTGATTATTATTAATATTATGTAAAAATATTATTTAATATAAAAATAGGAGAATGCTGTTGTTCACATATTAAGTTTAAGGACTTCACACAAAGAAAATGAACTTTTCAAATCATGTGTAGAATAATATATCACTGAGGAACATATAGGGATGTTTTCTAAATAATGAACAATGGGGCAGATGCAGGTTACATCCCTGTCTCTGATTGGCCAATCCTGCCCTGAGCATACATACCATTAATAATCTGATCACCTGAGAGTTTCCACTCTCATAATCCAGTTCTCTAACATGATGGCATTTGCAACTTTCTTAGAAGTTTGATAAATACAGACCCTGATTTTATATGCAGTATTTTGCAAGTAAATATTTTAGGTGCTATATTCAAGTTCAACAGGCTATAAGTATTTTGGGATTGATTTTTAAAAGGAAAAATAAAATTACAAAGAACAGCTTAAATGCTTTTATAGCACGTTTCTCTCTCTAAAGCAGATTTCATGTGGCAACATCTACAGTGCACTTACCATCAAGCCACTGTAATGAAACAAAACCACATATACTCTGTATTTTATAAAGACAATAAAAACCTTTTATCACAATTAAGCCTTTTGTAGAAAATGTACATCAGAAAAATATGCAGGTGCATCCTCATAGTAAATAGTGTCTGTTTACATCACTCTCCTTTCAGGTTGCTCTTTGTGTTTATAATATACAGTATAAAGTCAAAGTCTCTGAATATTTACCACATATATAAAATAGACAACAACAGCAGGGGAGGGGTCGGAGAGGAGAATCTCTCCTTTGTGTCTCTAGATGGCAGAAGCTTTGTCTCTGTTGATGAAGAGGGTCTCCTGGCAGAAAGGGTTAACCAAGACCACGCTGCTGCCACTGTAGTCTCCATTAGGGGGTAGACAGGTGTCCTGTTCCTGCAAATGCACGCACACACACACAGAGAAAGGAAATTAACCCTGGTGTTTAAGTGTTGAACAATAGCCGTGATTCACCATTAAGACACACACTGCAGTCTACTGTTTCTAAGTCAGTCTACAGACGAGGAGCAGAGTCAAACAGTTTAGTGTGGAAGGCGAACAGAATAGAATATGGGTTTTGTGTGCCGTGGGGCTTTTAAAGGAGATGGTGAACAAAGATATCTGACAAAGCTCGATGAACAGAGAGGTAAAAGGGAGGCGGAGGGGAGGGAGAGGATGTAAAAGCTTGATGATTGCAGAGACAAAAGGGAGAGATGACTCAGAAGAAACAAGGTAACAGAGGGACTTAATGTAAGGGGGAGCGGGGGTTGATGGTAGAAATGGTTGTTTACTGTGAGTCAGCAGTAATGAGGCAGTGCCAGAGGAGAGAGGTGCGAAAAGGGAAAATATTTGTTTTACAGCAGCGATGAGGCCATTTCATCAGCGGGATCCAATCAAATCAAGTTAATACTTTTTTATGATCACTTCCCCCAGAGCTCTCTCATTTTACCTATAGCACCAGGGAAGCTATGAGGCTGCTGTTCTACAGACACAGGAGAAGCAAGGGGGAAAAAACAACACCTGGGTGTCACCAGGGGCATCCTATACATGATCCAACCTCAGCTTCCCCCTCCTGATGCCCCCACAGGCAGCAGAGGAATGAAAGAGACACACAAGATTGAAATGGTCACTGGAGAGAAGATGATTAAAAAACAAACAAACAAACAAAAACACATGCAAACTGAACAAAGCAATGGCAACTCAAAATGATGATATAGAAAGAGGAGGAGGGAGACTGCAGGTTTGGCACTCATTCACCCCTGTCATAGACTATCACATCCAACAGATGGTGCTGTAATGCACCAAAAAAAGTGCACAAGCTGTTCTCCAGCTAGAATGCATTATCATGGGACCAGTATGAAAACCTTTGGCCTTTGAAGGTAACACGAGAACAATGTCTCTTTATGGAGCTACGTCATAAACCAAAACTATAGGTTAATGAAATATGGAAAGAAGAGCATAGGCTCAAAATTAAAAAAGTTAAAAAAGTACAGTGCATGGAGTGTTAAAGTTTACTGACTGACTGACTGACTGGCACAGGCATATATAGAGACATTCCTGACAAGCCACTGTGCTGTTCTTAAAATTACTTTTAAGAATCCTTAGTGTGTTTTTGTTTTTTAATGATGAATGATTTCATGACATTTTTGTTTTAGTGAGATTTTTTAAAGACCAAATATCCTGTATTGTTTCTGATATTAAAACCTGACCTCCTGAATCCATGGTTCTGTTTAATACAGTTTGCCAAGTCATCCTGGTTTTGTTGCCATCTTGAGAGCTCATATTGACCGGACACCTCTTGGTGCAAGGTGCTCAAATAAACCAATAAATCAATGCAGGCAGAGGGGATTAATAAAGACTGCCAGCCTGCAACCCAACACAGTCTGTGTTCACAGGAATATATATATCTCTCAATGAATGAAGTAAGCAATAATGCTGCATTATTGGACTGCACTTACTCAAACATTAAGTTGATATAAAAGTTATAAATGTTGCAGAGAGATGGCATGAAGTGGATGGGTTTGGGCAACACATTCACAAAGTATGCATTCATATGAACGCTCTGCTGCCTTTCTCTGAATTTCAATTCAAAGGAATTCAAAGAATTATGTGAAAAACTGTCGAAGAATTACTTAGAAGTACTCTAAATGTCTCCTTGCAAAGACAGCATCCCTATAAATCATAGTAATACAGTGTCATGCTCAAGTGCTCTTCAGCAGGCCATGGGGCTTTGCTGACAGAGAAGATTGGACATGGATCCTCTTGTTCTTTCCATACTCATTAAAAACATTCTGCTGACTGATAGTGAAGCATCGACTCCCACCCAAATGTCCCACCACTTGAGCGTGCAGTGTTGTGTATTAACAGAAACACTGGGCCCGTAGTTTGTACCTCGCTCTCCAGAGTGTGTATCTCTCTGGGCAGCTCCACAGCGTGTCTGCTGAAGTAGTCCATGGTGATGGCGTTGTTCCAGTAGCTGAGGTTGTTCTCTTGACTTGACGACTTCTTCTTCCTCCTCATGCAGCACATGGTCAACAGCACAGCTACAGCAGGCAAAGGTAGAAAAAAGGAAACTGAGGGTTAGTGCAGTAGTTGGAAGAGCTGCTGCTTCAAATAGCCTCTGAAAGCACCCACACAAAGTGTTCAGGTAGAGACTGTCATGTTTCTGGAAAATATGCCACTGGTGGACTAAACTGTGGTGGAGAAGAGAAAAACATTTTCCAGCAAATGGCTACTGGTGTTGTGCCATGAAGTCATTTTCAGTTTTCTGAAACAATGTTGTCAGTCTCTTAAAACCAAATGGCAAGGACAAAGGTTTGGATATCACAACAGAAAAAACACCTTATCGAAAGGGGAATAAGTACTTATTTTCCATCTCTAATGGACCACAGTGTAAATGGTGTGTTTCGCCTAAGGTGCTTGATAGAAAGGACTTTGCTGTCTGGCGTCTGTCTGAAGAACACACCAGACTAAAGGGGCAGTTTCAATACTTTTCTTTCTTTCTAAGAGTTATGAATCGATTGATCAGATTGATATATATAAAATATATGTCTAAAAGACATGCATACTTTCATATGTGTGGGCTAGACATATATGTCTATATGAATTTATTCCAATTTCTTACAGTTTTGTCATTTTTAGATTTGTTCTTTAATTTCCGGCTGCTCTGACTGTACTTACAACATGAGGACACAGGCACACTGATGGCTAGCACGATCCACACAATGTCCATCCTGCTCAGGCAGATGTCCATGCGGGATGGCGGGGAGTCAACGGTGGGGCCCGTGCTGTTGCTGGGTGTCCAGGACTCCTGGGTGGTGGCAGGCACCTGCCTGTTCAGGAAGTCCTTGCTGGCTGTGGAAGAGGTCTCCGAGCTGTTACCCCGAGCATGCGCCTCCTCGACTGAGTTGCTGCTGGATCGCGGGCTTCCATGTGTAGTTTCATCCCCCATCTCCTGTGTTGTAAAGGAATTGTCTGTGCCATTACCTTTAACAATGTGTGTGGTGATGGGCACAGTGGAGTTGTTCAGGTTGACTGTGGGAACTTGGGTTTTGAGGCTCGGTTCAGTGGACAGGGCTGGTGTGGACGCAGTGGAAGTCAGACTATCTGATGGGCTGTTGACTGAAGAAACTGACGTTGGCTCTACTGTCAGCTTATCAATGGTGGACTCATCATTTCCATGCACCTCCCTCAGGGTAATAGTGTGGTGTGCAGTCACCTCTGCAACAACCTGATCATGCTCCCTGTGATTCGGGCCACCTGCAGGGTCACCTTGTATTGATGAAAGGGATCGTGAGGAGGGCTGCAGATCAGTGGGGTCAGTGGGCTCCTCCACACTCCGCTTCTGAGGCTCTACATGTTGTGCAGTGAGTGTGTCTCCTCTGTCTGATCCAGAGCTGGACATGAGAGCCAGGGGGTTTGGAGCACCTCTGGCAGTAGATTCCACAGCTATATTTGGGACCACTGTGCTGAGAAATTTAGGGCTGCTGCTGCTGGCCTGGTTAGTGCTGACTGTAACTGGTTTATGGACTTGAGGTGCCCTGACCAATTTCAGCATGTGGCGTTGGCTTACATTATCAGAGCTCAGCCCCTGGGGCTGATTAACCCAGCTTTCAGTGCGCACAGTGTTCGGGGTGACAGTATTTGTGTCGTGAATGGGAGGATCTTCATGGGCCAGGCTGAAGGTTTGGGTGGCGGTGTGAAGCTGGGCTGAAGGGTGGAGGGCCACAGTAGGGAGGATGATGTTTGTGGGTTGAGTGCTGCTTTTGGATGACCTCTCGCCACTACTGGAGCCTTCCTGATGCCAGTTCGGGTGGGTGTGTTCGGGGGGAGACAGCAGGTTGCTGTGGGCGGCTGCCATGGAGACAGAGTCCTGGGATGCCTGGCTGAGGTACAGCTCCTGTGCCGATGACACCAGTCCTACTGGCAGTGCTAGGAATGCTAGAACACCTGAAAAGAAAAGGACAGAGACCTGACAGTTAGCACATGATAATAAAGAACATGTATCTTCAGCATGTCATCCATCTTTACATCATTTTCCCACAAATCCTGCTCCAGAAAGGAAGACACCACAAGCACGTCAGCTGAAACTGACTGCTCGTGTGTTCAGGCAAGACATGGAGGCCTATCATTCATTACACCCTTCAGCCTTTAATTTAATGAACCACTGTGTTTGTCAGTCACCTGGTTTAACTAGATTGCTTTATTAACTGCATTATTCACCAGACGGGTTCCACTGTGTGTAGCTGTGCTTGTAAGAGGTAGCAGCTGTGTCTGTCTTTAGACGCAGTTCAAACAAAGCTGTATCAGTTTTAAATGCATCAGTGAGTTCATTCTCCACCTGGGTTATAAAACAACAAGCAATTATTCTATTACTAAAATCACTGAATGTGTCATATTTTGCCTTTTAAAATGGGATCAGACTCATTTATTTAATTCTCAGGAAGCTTTAAAAATTTTGACAATCTTCCGTATTTAGAAATAAGATGTCATTTGTTATTAAGATCCACAGTTTGCCAAGAACATGTCAGTTTTCAAGCGCAATGGGACACAAAAAGACATTTTTACAGTGAACACAGTGGACAAATTGTGGCTATTTTGACACTGTGGCTATTAGTCAGTGTCAAAATAGCCTACTTAGCATGCTAAAACCATTTCAGACAGCCTGGCAGATTCTCTTTCTTGAGCTCAGTCCCATAAGGAGGCTGTGTAGTGACAAGCCATTAGCAGGTGCCTGTGGGGAATATCGGCCCTATTATGTTATCCAGACAGCAAGAAAGTCATAGAGGGAGGGACATGGAAGGGTTTATTAATTTCCCCTTTGCTCTCTTTCCTCCATCCTTTATTGACACTGTTAAACACGGCTAATGTGACACATTAGCGGAGCTCCCATTGAGTCATTTCCATGCATTCAGCTGAGAAACGAACATGCATTAACACACAAAGCTGCCATCATATAAATTCCTGTCTGAATGATGTTATGTAGCACATTCCTGCCATGAGACAATAAGCTGTCGGCAGGGGAATGATGTGATTTTAATGAATATTATTAGTGTTATTATCAACTTATTGGTTTAAGACTGACAATAGTCTGCACTTCACTGATTGACAACAAATCCCACGAGGAGACGAAAACCCAACACTTACACTTCTCAAACCTGCCTGTGACCGTCAGCCCCAAATCATATTGTTCCTACTGAAGACGAAAATGGGTCACAAATAAGCAGATTTGTTTTGTCACTGAAGTTCTCACCAAATGTTATAAAGACAGGAAGACATAGCACATTCTTTGGGGAGCATTTTCAGCTGAGTATTACAGTATTACATATCTGGTTTGCTTCCGAGTGTTTATGGCAGCAGGCCTAAAAAGGATTAAAAAAACACTAGGGTGCCCGTGTTTGCAGTAATGAAAGAACATGCCGTACAGTGCAACAGTGGAGCTCAATGATGCGATTTAATTTTTTTTTTTTTTGAAAACAATGTAGCTCTGCGGGTGAAAGGAATAAGATATATCAGACAATACCAGTTGTTAGGATCGAGTTCATCGGTGTTTTCACTCCTTTTTAATGGGATTTGTTGAAAATAAGCAACAGCCTTGCAGATGCACCCTCTCTCCTGAATGAGCATCCTGCTTGTGTCAAAGCAAAGCCTCAAGGCAAAAGAAAATTAAAAACATGTGCAGAGGTAGGTATTCATGAGGTCTCTGCAATAGGCTGCTCACGAGGGAAACAACTGTCAGTGCTGTGATTGAGCCTGCATTCTTTTGAATGTCAAACCCCCTAAAAAAAAAGTAGTACAAAACACACTTTCTAAACCATCCTATATGATGTACATGTTGTGGCCATCATTTAGCTACTGTGTCCTTCAGTAACTATGGAAACCAAGTTTCCATTTCCAAGATGGGCAGAGGAGAAGGAGATGGCAGAGGAAGGTGATGAGAGAAATCTGTTGAACATCTAATAAGGAAAGTGAAACATCTTCAAAAACTAACAGCCCAAGGAGCGGCCACTATCAGTGATCTCTAACTGTCTTTACCATGAAAAGCTTCTCCAACTCTTTGGTGTTCATCCTCAGCAGGATTTAAATAACACCACAGCAGAACCCTAAAGCTCTGACTATTTAAACTCAGCCTCTGAATCATTAATCATATTCCTCCATACTCAATCACACAGGCAACCAGGATAGAGGACCTGGACCCTGTCTTCCATTAACCAAGCCTGTCACGTCTCTAATCCACTGAGCCCACTCCAGACCCATATGAGGAGATAACACATATGGTCATCTTTGATTTATGACTGCTCGTCTTTCCTGAGATGATCCTTCAGGCAGACAAACACAACCTATCAAAGCTTAAGTGTCTGGGTTATTGTTGATCCCTGGTAATGTCACATTAGGACAAATTTGGCAGATAAAGCCTCTTTGAATCTGAATAATAAATAAAACAGCTCAAACTCATGGTTTTAATATATTACACACTGACTTTTAAGACAGGGAGGTACCTCACATTCTGCTGTAATGCGGACCCTTACAGCTGCAAGAAAGGCAGACGAAGAATTATGTTTTTCAATGTTAGAAAAAGAAGCAGATAAAAGATATAACACAGGCCGTTTAAGAGCGAGGAAGGTTATCATCCTGTGCTGGTTTGAGTCGTACCTTCAATCAGTACCCACAACCTGGCTGTCACAACCTAGCAACCCGACACTCTCCTTCTGATGAATAAAATATAACACCCTGGCTCCTTTTGCAAAGTAAGTCACATCAGAAATGGGCTAACTAAATGCTTCGACACACACACACACACATACACAGGAGCACATTCCTCTGATTTGTCCAGATGATTGGAAACTCAGCAGGAAAAAAACATGTGGTTTCACCCCAATCTTCAACCAACATACTCCACAGTTTAGTCAAATGATGTTTTATTAAAGATCACATCTAAAATGTTAAAGGGGGGATCTGCTTTTTAAGTTCACTTGCACTCAGACGTCTGACTGCACATATAATCATTAGTGCTGAACATGAAGTCAGGATAGAACCAGTCTTCAGATTTCAGGCTCTATGGTGGGTTTGTAGGTCAATTTTTTGTATGTATTCGAGTATTTGACTGTAGCAGGGATCACTCCCTTTCTTATTTAGCCAACTTAACCAGCCAACCAATCAACGCACCAATCAACCAACCAACCAACACGTAAGCTAACATGACATTGCAGCAGTGTGTTCTCCTTGCCTTGCTGCAAGTGTGGTATTGTTTGTTTGTTGACAGTAACACATCTGTTTTGACCTATAGCTTACAGGACGCCTGTGTGTTACATTGCTGATTTTATGTAGGGCCTATAACTGCGTGTGCATTTACACATGCACTGTGTTGCACTCTGAGGCAAATGGGTGTCATTTGTCACAGCGCCTGTGCGCCTGGCTGATGGAGTGAGAGCGTAAGCAGGGCGAACACAGACAGAGAGCCCAGCCCTGCCTCCACAAAGACATGCAGCTGAGAAGCAGGCACGGGGAGTAAATTAACAAGAGAAATGATTGAAAAGGCCCGAGAAGTGAACTGAGCTTCATGAACATCCATTATTGAGTCGAAGCACTGGGAGGAACATGAGAAAATTGGATGGAAAAGGAAAAGAATAGTGAGGGCAGACAGGGTGAGGAGAGGTGCAAAGAGGAGGCCTGAGCCAGAGGCGTTTCATCAGTGATAACATATGGACAAAAGCAAAAAGGCTGGATTAGACACATTAGACCATACACCAAAAAGGACATTCACAGGAAAATAAGGTGTGAGAATACAGGAGGCACTTCTTGAAATATTTGTCTTGCTCAGCAGCGCCCGTCCACTCAGCATGATTCTTTCACTACGGTGCCTGTAGGCTGTTTCTGGCTTGACATGATATCTTCTCACAAGCACGAAAAACACCCACAAAAAGAGCCAGACTGTTTTCAGTAGTGACAACGCGAGGGAGGAGGCACATAACAACACTTTTCTGGATCTTTTCACAGAGGAGGACAAGGAAGCCATAACTGGTGAGAGTAGATTTCACTGCTGACACTGAATAGCAAGTCTTTCTCTTTGTCCTCCTACCATACGTTGTTATTGGCTGGGAAGCAACAAATGTTATCACTCACACCAACCTGTTGCCCTCCCTATCTGTATCACCCAGCTGACCACCTCAGAATAGCACATGCTAATATCATGCAGCATCAAGGAAGAATTACAGTGATATTGCGCCCTTATTTATTTGACTGATGGTGTGAAGCTGGTTTCCATTCACCAAACTCAGGGTGTGTGGAGAAGGGTGGGGGAAATTTATGCGGGAAACCTGCTGAATTAGGGCTCTTTTGAGTGAATGAGAAGCCAGTGACATTCGTTGGAGTCCTCCATTGATGCCATCAGGGACATCAATAAATCATGTTGCAAAGCAGGGTCTTGTGCACTGATCCAATGCAGGCTTTGTCCCAACAATCCTTCACTATTAGACTCAGTGTCAGGGGATGGGGGCCACAGCAGCCGGCACTGAATCCAAAGTCACACAAAACAACATTTACACCTGCTGAAGAAACTCTGCATTTTTTTTCCCCCATGGATCCACTCATGAGATAAGATCCCATTCCAGATGAACAGTATTGCACACTGCATTATGACTCTTCCAGCCTCATCAATCATACTGGAGCATTTAGTGTGCAGTATGCAGGCGATCAGTGCTTATGCACCAGCCTGGCTGCATGATCAATCCTAAGGGAGGGGGTGGCTACTCATCATGGAGGGTGGGATATTTATCTCTTTTTTTGCAGGGGTCACCTCATGCTACGTGCCGATGTGGCTTGAACGTGCACGCCAACAAATCTGCCGATGAAGTGGGTGCTGGAGCCAGGCTGGTTGTGCCGCATCGGCAGTGGGCAGCTGGCAGTGGCACTATTCGAACTGGAGGGTCCGCGGGAAGCCAAAAATAGAAGCTGCAAAATCATCCATCAATGAGGCTTGTGACGGTTCGTCAGGCTGTTCTTCTTAACTGTTACTGCTCTGTCATCTCCCTGCTCAGGCAGCATGACGGGGAATAACGAAAAAAACTGTAGCACAGCCAATGAGACTCTGTCAAGGTCACTTGAATAAATGAATCAAACGACAGCACAACGATAAGATCTGGATTAAGATTAAACACCTGATAATGTAGCATAGAGATGTTTTATTTCATATATTTGCCATTTATATGTCCTGTCTGATGATGTCTCTGCGTGCTTATTCATCATTTTAGTAACTGTCTAAATGTTCATTTGAAAACATGTCCAGGTAGAGATGAAAAAACAGCTTCTGTCTTTTTAATGTTTGTTAATGTGCACAAATCAACAAAGTATGTTTTAGGCTTGTGTACTTACAAAGACCAAAATGAAAAAATATTAATTAATAACTAATTAAGGAACTATTTACAGATAGGTTTCAGTGTGAGCCAATTATTAGGAATATTAGATATTTTACCAGTGGAAGTGAATTTGCCATTAAAGGTGTGTTCCTGTGCCAGACTGGCCTTGATATCAGGAGGAGGAATCGTGTTGGAAATCAAAAGAGCTTATCAGTTTTAATGAATGGAGAAAGGATGTGGCTGGGATGGCTTCCTATGAACAGCTTATTCACACAGTTAATAATAGTCTAGATGGATTTAGGAAGATATGGGGCCCATGTTTGAGTGCAACAGGTTGAGGTGGTCACCAAGACAACTAATGATGTATCCCATCCCCGTCCTTTAGGCATCATATGTTCATTCAGCTATGCATGATGAACAAACATGAAGCATAATCTTTCATTACTTTTTTTGCTTGTCTGCTACCTTATATTTTATATTTAGGGCTCAAAAGCAAGAAAGAGGTTTAATCACAAAAACAACTGTTTATTTATTGTCTCACATCAAGGTCTCAGTGGTTTTTCAAATTCCTTCAGAGAAACTATGAGTCAAATTTCTGTAATTTAAAAACCTACTTTCAGGCCAAAAACAAAACAAATCTAACGCCCTGCAGGCTGCTGCAACCTCCAGATCTGGAGAGAAATGACAAAGCATGACGAAAACCTATGCAATCAATTGCCATGAAATGTGTAAGAACGTTTGTTTGTCTCTGCCCCCACGTCTTCAGCAACTGTAAAACGAGTTGTTTTTTTATGTGTCTGGCCGATGAACCAAGACTGAAGACATCTGAAGAATAATATATGTTTAAACAGTGTGTGTCCATCAATAACAATGTCAAAATGCCCTTGTGCAAGACACCGCCTACCTGCTTGTTACACTGGATTAGGCTCCTTGACATAAGGCCTGAGGTGTAAATATAAAGGGACTAAAGGAAATCACTGTATGTCCATCTATTTATCCAATGGCATAAACATACATAAGTGCTGGTTTTGGTGCCCCTGGAAATTGAACCATAACCAGGATTTAAGGATGTCCTCCTCACCAGTCAGACGGCCCTCCATAGATCACCTTTAGCCTCGTTTATGGTAATCACAACCACTCTCCAGCAGCAGACAAACCTCCACGGGATTCCCCCCAAATCCCTCAGGGCAAATGGAGCCAGTTTTATCTACAGCGCTCATCAGAATACCAATAAGCCTATATCACACCATAGCAGCACACACACACACACACACACACCATGGCTTCACTCCCTTAATGGAAAAATGAATCCATATCTCACATCTGTGGATAAAGGCTGACAGACCCAAATCAAAGTAATCATAAGCTTTAAATGGGGAGTTTTGTTGAAGGCAGTCCGAGCCTTTAATTTTGAGCTTTGACGTACCGTCAGGGAGAACCACAGAAACAGATCAGACCCATCAGCTTCAGGCGGACAAAACGCTTTATCAGCACCCTGGCTGTCTGGAGAGCTGTCTGACTAACTGCTGGGGAGATTGGATTATCACGCCTGGACAGAGCGCTGTCGACCCGCACTTCAATGGACCCACTGCACTTGTGCAACAATTACCACAACCAACAGGACTACACACCTCTACTATCAATACTACAACTTAGTCGTAGTTAGTATGACAACTTCTTATATCAATATTATCTGCTAATAATGAAACTAATAATGAGAAGAATAATGTTAAAGAGAAAACTACTACAACTACACCTGTACGATTACTACTAGGGCCATTTACTATTAATATCACTGCTGCTACTGCAACTACAGCTGCTTCAAGTACTAGTATCACCTTCAGCCCTTGACTACTGCTGTGATAATACTGCATCTACAAACACCTGTACTTACATGTTTCCACCACCTGCTCCTACTACTGCAACAATTTATAACCTACTACATGTACTACTTCTCACACTACATGTATGTAGCATGTTATATGATTATTCATAGATATTCCAGACATATGTATTCTCTTTGTATTTCGTATACTTTTTTACACTTATCGTCTGAATATATGAAGATCTAAGTGACCTGATTCAGTAATAATACAAGTCTAACAGTGACTACTACCATTAATGCATATGTTGCTTTTTAAGGTGGGCAAAGATTCCCCCTCTCTCATCACCATCATCAGCGCAATACAGTGAACGAGCACCAAAACCAACCACCTGCTTTAGTTGAGATGCTCAGTGGCCCACGTCCAAAACTGTGTGTGAAACTTGACTGGATTCATCCTCCATCATCACACTCTGTATTGAAACTGGATTACAGGAGCATAAACTGACTCATTCGAAATGTTCCCATTTACAAATACTTTTGGTTCTGTGAATCACTTTCATGACATTTCTTTTTTCCTTGTGCCTTTTTCCACACAGAACGACGCACACAAAAATGCACCTGCCACAGGATGAATCATGAGCCGAACCCTGCATCAATCGATGAGTAATGGTGGTGATTTTAACACCTTTTCATCGCTGACCTTTGAAAGAGCTTGAAGTGCTGCGGACGAGGTTCAACAAGCAGTCACGATTTTGGGGCCTTTCACTTGAACACAAACTACAACTACTAATCACTGTCTTATATAATTCTCACTCTTTCATTGTGTCATTCTCAGTTATGAATCACAACTTTCTTCACTCACGCTGCTTGGTTGACAAGCTGTACAAATGCAGAGACACGGCATTTGTCCGACGGAAAGACGTATGGGTGTATAAATAGCATCATCTTTACAGTAGCACAAACAGACACATTCCTTTGGTTTGTTCTTGGGTGTGTTCCTCTGCCACCCTGGGTAGAGTGTCTGTCCCATGGGGAGGGAAACAGACAGATAGGGCACATCCTGTGGACTGCTGGGACCGTCCCGGAGGAGGACTGGATGGGCAGGGTGGTGGAGAAGGCGGAGCGGGGCGGGCTCTACAGATGTGAGGCCCGAGATAAGAGGGAAAAGCTTTCGCAACAGGATAATGGCTTCCTGTTTGAATGCTCCGCAAATTGTTTGTCAGGTTGCAGCGGCTTTGAACAGAGACGTGTTTATCTGAGAATCAGGCGGTGGGAGAATGCGAAAACAAGAATAACAAAGAGTCCTTATGCTGTTTACTGGGGTAGAGATTTAACTGTGACAGCAGCAACTGATCTGACAGGAAGGAGAAACATTAAACAGGAAGTTGTCTGGAATCTGGGAGTGAACACTGAATTGCTGGGCCACAGTAAAACACCTCCATTACAGTGTCACAGACACTGACAATGATTCCTAGTGAATTTTAACATTTTAACTGATGTTGGCAGCTTTGAAAAAGACCAGAAATGATTGCAACAGCACACTTTAAATCATAAAAGACTCAACAAAGTCAGATTGGAGAGATTACTCCAGCCCTGTGTACTTGTTTACTTCAAGCCAACGAGTCTTGGAAGCGACTGCCGTACTTGTCAGGCTTTGTTTTTGAAAGCCGGGCTGCCAGACAAATTTTTAATTTGCTAGAAACATAAGATAAGCTCCCTTCATTGACTCGTGTGTTTTGTCTACCCAACATGCTCACATAAAGTACGCAGACCACTGACACACTAGGAAAACACTGCCTGCCAATATGTGGGATCATCCGTCTTAGCTCTTTTCTATCTGCAGCATCTCTTCTCTTGCCTGCAGCCTGAGAATGTTAAGGCACATCTGTCTCCTGCAGATGGCTGGGCCAGAGAGAGAAATGAGAAATGTCTCTGCACTGCACAGAGACAGAGATTCAGGTGGGCTTCTTAGCTCTGCACCGTAAAAAAAAAAAGAAAAAAAAAAAGGCAACCCCTGGTGGAGGCGTAATGCGTCCGGGCAAAGTCAGACCTCAGCCGGATCTCGGACAGAAAGCATGAAAGGAAAAGTGAACAACCTGGACTCAGACTTCCTCTCTTTAGATTAAACCGCAGCAAAGTAACCTTGTCCCACCTCTGCTACAGCTTAGAGCACTTGGTTCACAGCAGCCCAGTCCCAGTTTATCACTTCTGAGGGATTGAGGCAGATTTGTCACAGGCAGCCTTCGGCTCCACCGCCCTGAGGTGAAGCTTGGGGGTGCATACTAGATGTCATCAGCCTGTTTAGCTAACCGTCCTGGAGCCCAGTGGGTCCCAGACTGACCCCCATGTTCCATATTCATGTGACATTCTGTGCTGGGAGCCTGCCAGGGCTTTGTACATCCACTTCCACTGCCCTGATCCTGTCCCCTGAATCTAAAGCAGCACACACTCACACAGTAGTAAGAAAAAGTGAGATTTAGCACATTAGGTAGAGTATCTCATTTACACACCGGGGGTGTCTGATAGCATTTAACAGGGTCTCTGAAATGATGTTTCATTCATCAACTGTTGTTGAAATGTCCGCTAGTAAGACACCTGATTCCTACATGCTACTTGTCTGAAGCTGAAACTAAAAGAAAATCATTTCTACTGTCAGTGATATTAGACAAACAGCTCTGCAAGCATACAACCAGCTCATCACTTGTCCAGTAATGGGAGCACCTGCAAGCTACGAACATGTGAATCCTTCCCCTCTCTCCCTGCCCAGTGACTCCACCCTCATCCCTGGTCCTCCTTGTGCCTTATCTGTGTGGATTTAAATGGCTCTGCTCTATGAGAGTGCAATACTGTGTGCTCTACCACCTCACTTGATGGATTTTTTTTACACTAGTTTTAACATAAAATCAAACTTTTTTTCTCTTCACAGCCAAGTCTGAAACCTTCGTGTGTATGCTGGCACGCTGCAGCTCATATATCATATTATTTTATTTATGTTTTCCAGTTATTATACCAATGAAAATTACATGAGGCCTGTCAGAATGCCTGACACAACTTTACCAGATATTTCCTGTTTTCTCTTTGCACATGCAGTCCCCACTGGTACACCGGGTCCCACGCGTTGAAACCCTGCTGACGCTCTCACTGCCCTCCCCACCTCCTCCCCCACTCCCCTCCCTTTAGGTCCACTCACTCAGCAGCTGGCAGCGCAGGACCTGCAGGCGCGTCTTCATGGTATCATGTGATCCGACTCCTCCTCCACAGTGCTCATGGTTCTCTAGGTGAGAGAGAGGGAAAAAAGGAAGAGAGGTTAAGATGAAACTGAAGCGCTCGGGTATCAAAATCACATTCAAGTCATGGACAAGTGTCAGAGTGATATGCTGCGATCGCGTCTGGGCAGGTTTAAATGGACATGGCAAAGGAAGAAGGGATTGTAGACAACATTGTGCAGCTTAACCTTGAGACTTTAATCCCTGTAATGACTGCCAAACAGTTACACCTCTCACAGAGCATGATATGAATTATACATTTCTAATATTTCACAACAAAAAGCCCAAATGGGACCGCAGTAGTGGTCAGCCTCAGATGCTCATTGGCAACAGCATCAGCATTGGCAACCTACGGGACATGCTGGTCAGTAAAACCAATTACAGAGTATTAAACATTGACCAGTAAGCCATGTCCTGAGATAGTCGCTGTGTGTGTGTCAGTGAGACAAGGACCCAAGGGTGCTCTTTAGGAGAATGACTCACTGATGGCCTTCTGCTAAATGAAAGGCCACACACACATGCACACGCACCTCCGGGGGTGAAAGGAGATGTGCGAGTGTGCGTGCGTGTTTGCTTCTCTTTGTGGAAATGCCCTTGGGCAACACGCACACCCACGCCACTCACCCTCCTCATGCAAACCACATAACGGACACATGTGTCTAAAGAAGCGTATTCAAACACTGACACACATTCGCGCACACCTAAGCACCCTTCACCCTACCTCCATGAATAATATGCTGTGAATGTGACGTGTGAAATTGGATTTGCGTCTCCCAGGACGAGAGGTCTGGTTGCGGGCAGCCCATGTTTCTGTGGGAGACGAGTCAGACGAGAGGGCAGACAACAAAAGCACAGGGTACTGATCCCTTCATAAGGCTTTACTCCTTATAAACACAGCAGCAGAGAGGAGGCAACACGCTGCAACATCTGAGTCATCCGCTTTATATCGCTGCCTCTGTGGCAACCTTTTAATGCCTGTAAACTACATGGAGCTATAAATCTGAATGATGCAAGCCTGAAAACATCTGTATCTATCTATCCATCCATCTATTGATTAAGCTGCACAACACAACATCAAGGCAAGAGATTTAACGGTGTGTTAGCTTCATGCAAGGCTGGAATAATGTGCGCAGCATGGTATCAAATGACAAACTGGAAAAAAAGCATTTCTTCATTCCCGCCCCTGGCTCCTCCTGGAGAGCTACAGAATGAAATTAATGAAAACAATAATGTAAAACAAGCATCTAAATTGCCCATCAGTGCAGACAGGTGGACACAATTTTGTTCTTGTTCAAAGTATTAAAAAGAAACAAAAAGGAAAACAGAGACACTTCACCACTTTTCACTCACAGCTTTGACTATAATGGCGTGGGCGCACTGGTAATATAGAGCGAGTAATTGCAAAAGAGATGAGGCTATAAGAATACAGTAGTAGCAGGAGCAGAAAATGAGTTTTTCCCTGCTTCACATCTGAAGAAATGACACTACCTTGCAACTGTCCCAAACTCACACCCGCATCCATTCACAGCAGCATCATAATTCTGCAGCGATAGCAACTCTGTAGTCTCTCTGTGCTTTATTTTTTATTTTTTTGGCAGCATGTGACTGGCCTAATGAGCTCAATGGCAGGGTGTGAAGAGAGCAGCTGAGCCTCTCCACGGTGATTACACCTCATCAGTGATGCCAGGCCGGCGAAGGCTCATAGACAGGCTCTTTAATTTCCAGGGAACAACGGGTGAGGCAAGTGAGCAAAGGAAGGTGGGCAGGGGGAGGAGGGGGGGGCAGGAGATAGTGACAATGAGTGTTTCATTTATACAAGCCGTCATAGAGTAGAGCAGGGTTTTTGTTGAGAAGGGAGGACAACTTGTATGGACAAAACACAGGCTGGACACGGCTCCTGCTGGGAAGCTGAATCATAGTCCAGCTCTGCCCACATGTGCAGGTGAAAGATAATATGAGGTGACAGTTGGGGTCATAGCATTGTGAAAACCTTGGACAGGAAGAGAGGTTCACGGGCAACTGCTGAGTGGCTTGTTTCTACGAGGCTAAACACCTATTGCATGTCCGCTACCTTGGACTTGTTTGCTGATGGGACACTGGTGAGGGATTGTTTTTATTGCTGCACTATAGACCCCTTTTGGGTGAGTGGAGGTGGAGAAAGGCTGTTTTCAGACATTAGAAATTAGAAAAGAAAGAAAAAAAAAGACAAAAAAGGATTTCTTTCAGTGAGACTGTTATGTCAGTGCATGTGAATTTGAGAAATATTTTCAGGGTCGTCTATCAAAACAAGTTAAAGGACAGTTCCAGGCAAACTCAACCTGGGGCCTTTGTTTTATCAACTAAGGAATATCAACCTGATTTCAAACAGCTTTAAATATTATGGAAATATCACTTTTCGAAGGCTCTATAACATATATTTGGGTGTTTGGCTTGCCTTGCAGGCTGCCAAGGTTGAAATCCATGTGGTTTTACGAGCTGTTCCCTTGGTTGTCAGACAATGATGTCATTAGTTTTTTAATTTGCATAATACCACCCCTACCTGTGAGTACTGATCGAGGGGCGGGCAGGGTGAGCAGTGGTTAATTTGCATTTAAAGGGACAGGCACTGCAACCAGTCGTTCTGAACAGGGCTGTTTTGAGAGGATGAAAAGAGCTGTGGTGTTTGATCCTTGGGGTATTTTGACCAAAGCATGTCACAGACATGTCTTTAAGACACCTGGGAACTATTTTAATCTGTGGGGCATAATATGTCTCCTTTAAAGTCCGGTCGTTTTTCCGATGTTTTGCTTACCCTCCTGCCGACCATGTGCATTTGTTTTCAATGAAGCCGGTGAGAAAGCAATCAATAGAGCGGTGGATAACATTATTTATCATACATGATGTTACAATGTGTATATTTGTTTAGTCTTATCTGTCATAAACAAGAGATTAAGGGTTACAGGGTGTGTTTGTGTCACAATGCCACTGCGGCAAGAGCTGGGACACACTGATCCTGCAACGTTGGTTTTCGACCAAGAGACACAAGGTGGAAGTCAGAGAGTCTCCATTCTCCCTGCTACAAGTTACAGGTCATTTATCTGACCATCACAATTACTCTGAAGCTGTTTAAGTATGGTAAAAATGTAGCTTAGTTAAGATAAAAATCCTGCACAGTTCCTCTTTAAAATCTGTGCAACATATGACAATCTCTGTCCTTAAAAAGTAGTGGTGTTAGCAGGCAAACAGGTGGAAATAATCCTCTTCCACCCCTCAAGAAACACATGGAAAATCCATGAGAGACCAACACTGGCTTCAGCAACATCAGACAGATTCACAGGTGGAAATACATTCCCAGTGTCAGCCTAGCACTTTGCACATAGCAGCCGGGCTTTCTGCTGGAGAGGAGAAAAAAAAGTTGCATGGCAACTGACATGCACACAGACGGCAGCCATCACCATAGCAACCCTGATAGATAGTACATTATATTCAAATTCATTCACAAGGACACTTTGGGGCTCAAATAGAATTGGGGGGAAAAAAAGAATAAAAAGGAAGGAGGTTTTGGGATAATAGAGATTCTCACTCAATATAATGATCCAGTAACGATCTGCTTGACTGTGGGACTTGTTATGGGCCCTGTTTACTGAAGGTCCCACATTGCAGAGCTGAATAGTGTGTCTGGAGGGGGCCGCAGACTAGAGGCCAAAGCCAAGGTCACTGGAGACAGCACAATGAATTAAACCTGTCACTCCATCGCTCTTTGGCCACCAGCTGCAGGGATAACAATGCTTTTAATTTTGGACTTCCCTCTATTCTGTGGTTATGTATAGAGGCCGTGGCAGCACTCTGGCTGCCTGCCCGCAGTGGCTGCAGCGTGAAAGTGTTTTCCATAACCAGAGAAAAGGAGGAGGGAAGGGAAGTGTGGGAGTCGACGACGACAGTGTGAACTACAGTGTTGTGCTCTCACAGTCAACTGATAAGTGGACCTCCAATCAAAACGGCTCTAACTGATGCTTTTCTCCTTCCAGTTTTGATGTCACACTCTCACGCTTCATCTTATCTCTTTTTGTGAACTGGAGAGCGATTTCTGCCGGCTAGAGTCTGGGGAGGAAGGTACAGAATAAAGTGAGGTGAAGTGTGAAAGCTGCAGCTTTGAAGTAGCTAGACAGATACATACAGCAAAATACAGAGCGAGAAAGACTGGCAACTGAAGCTGCCACATAAGCCCCGCTTTAACACGTCCTGCTTCTTGAAAGTCAGTCATCAAAAATGTTCTTTTACATCTCTCAGCGTTTACGGAGAGCGTACGGCATGATCACAGTGAATCTGTGGATGTGCTGCGCCGTATAAAAAGCTGGTTACGTCAGTGATTTCGTTGCATCAAAGCCAAGACTTGATGTGATCTCAGAGAGTTTAGCTCCATTTCAAGTTGTGTAAAGCCAACTTTCCTCAGCCCTGCCCTTCCACAGCGACCCAGGGGACGTGCCCACACAGAAGGCGTCCATTTCTCCTTTGATGTTGTTTTACCCTTTGATGGAAATCAGCAAACAGTCCCTGATAGCGGCCCGGGCTGTACTCGTGCTGTGTCCATGTGTTTCCTGCACTTGTGCTGATGAGGTCCCGACCAAGCCGAGACTGTGGCTGTGACTCAGGAGTAAGGCTTTACCTCTGGGTGCTGTTGACGCCATCTTGGTGACCTTGCAATGTTGTTTGGCACCAAACATGGAAGACTGAGGCTTTATTGTGCAAATGGGAGGCTGATTACTGATTACGACTGAACAATTCTGTTATGAAACCTTTTTATTTTTTTTTGTCAGCAGGAGGGTTAAAAGCCAGAGCCAGCAACTCAAGCACAAGAGAGACTCTGGGGCTCTGATAACTTAATTGTGCAGCCATGATACACACAACAAGTGATTGATTACAGGTATTGATTCAGTGCAACAACATGCTGAAATTAAATGCAAGCAGCGAGAAGTACGCAGCAGGAAAAAGCTTCCTGGTAGACTTCTAACCCTTCCATCCAGGAAGACAGCCATAATGCTGAGTCACTGTCGCCGTCAGTCGTGGCCCTAGAAGGTAAGGCTGGCAGGATGAATTGCTAAAGCTGTGTCATGAAGGCTGGCGGAGGACGTGCGGGTTATCAATCAGCGCCATCTTTCCCCTCTGGGTCCTGCCCCTGGTTACAGCATCACACCAGCTATTAAAAGAACATTAGGCTCCCAGCATGCAGTTCACTCTGACCATAACAGCAGAAGGAAGACGTCTCTCTCCCAGCTCAAGCCAGTCACCATGCGTCTCACATGATTACATAACAGTGTGTGTACACTGCTGCACTGAGCATGTATGAACACAGTAACAAAGTAAGCATGATATTAAAGACAGGTCAATGAGTTTAAATGTGCAGCACAGTCACAGTGAATCGCAGTGAGGTCAGGGACAACTTCAGGGACCTATGGTGTCCAAAGGGGAAAAAAAATCTACTTTTACTTATACTTCAAATTCATCACTGTGTTATTTCCTAAGATTCTGGGTCACATTTGACCATATAAGGAAAAAAATATATCTAAATCACACTGATCAAACCTATGACAACAAAACTGACTGGAGATGATGAACCCAAACTAATATTCTCCATAATAATGGAGACAAAAATGTTAAGTCTTCTGGTTGTGAGTTTTTAACAACATTTTTGATGGCGTTAAAAGCTGAAGTCTCCTGGATCCAGACCTCAAATCTGAATTTCTCCTTTTTTTCCAGCACGCAAATATCATCTGCTATTATTGTCTATGTCAACTGAAACAGATGTCTTACATGCGTTTGACCGGTTAGAGCATCAACCTCTCCTAAACAGAAAACACTGAACACATGTTGAAGAATGAGGTGAAACAAAAAAAAAAAAAATGCAATATAGCATCACTATGACGCTACAAGTCTCATACCTACAGTATTTGCTCATGAAGCATCTAAAGACTAGTCTCCAGATATGAAACAGTTGACTCCAGTGTCTGTGCTGCTGTATCATGCTTATACTTTCAGATTTTATGTGCTCAGTGAACAAGCTGTCAGCTCACATCCATGTCTTGGCTGCAGTTCCAAGGTTAACATATTGTACATGTTGGTACAGGGAAAGCAGAACAGTGTAGTATTAAAGATGATACACCTGTCAATGGTCATTAATGTAGAAGGCAGTGAACGCAGCACCAGAGCCTAAAGGAACCTACTGAGTGCTCAACTCTGTTATCTGTTGTCAGACATGTTTTTTAGTGTGTGTTTTCAGCTTCCCACACACACACACACACACACACACACACTGAAATACAATATTTCTGCTTCACACTCGCGTCACGTTAACAATGAAGAGGCCTGCAGTGGCTCAGAGGATGAATGAATTTCTAACTCGTTCAGGAGGACTCCCACTCAGAAGGAGCAGCAGAGCACCTGTGCTCCGGGGCAGCTGAGGAGGAGGAGGAGAGCAGCATCAACGGCCTCTTCATTACTCAACACATACACATCCAGCCACAACAAGTGACTAAGGCAATTTATCAGAGGAATCGTGGCTAAAGCCTCTTTTCTGTGGGTGTGTGTGTGTGAGCACATGTGAGACACAGACAGAGAGACAAGCGGTGGCCGGATGGAATTCCTGCTGATTTCTACAGCCACCGCAGAGTTCATTTTGCAAGCAAGAAGTTTTACAGCATAAGTTTCCTGTGCAGTTTAGATCTGTTTAAGATTTTCTGGAGCAGGTCCAAGTCTCAACAGGACTGAAGTCAGGTCTCAAGTCCCGAAGAAGGTTTTTATTCAAGTCTTTTAGACTCAAGGAAGTCAAGTCTCACATCATTCAAGATCAGACCATGGGTTCAATTGTTGTGCTCAATTTGAAGTCCAAGGAGTAAAGTTTCAAATACGACAAGTCAAGCCCATAGACGCCATATTGACTACAGCTCACAGGGTCCTGGATATGAACCTCTGCTTTATAACACTATATTTAAACGTGATGTATAATGTCAGTTCGTTTACTGCTTAATTTCACTGCAGCAAACTCTCAAGTCCTAACGTTGTTCAGATAAAACACTCCGAGTCTTCAGTCTCAAATGTGTCAAGTTTCAGGTTCAAGCCCAGTACCTGCATCTCGGTGCTTTTTTTTTTTTTTTTTACGTTGTAACACACAAAGCGTCAGGCAGCTTGACTGCATCACACCGGGCAGTTATTAAGACCAAAGCAAGGCCAGACTGTCTGACAGATTCAGCGGGCGATTGAATCCGCCGCGGCAGCTTTGGCTGTACGCTGGGTAACACAAACCTAAGGTCAGGTTGGGAACAAAGAGCGAGGCAGGTAATAGAGCCCCGGGGAGAAACCTGTGACTGACTTGTTACATCATGTGAAAGAGGACACCGCAATCTGGACACACGGCACTTGGAGCGATTGAAAGCGAAGCGGCTGTCAATGGATAGATTTGATTAGTGGTGAAGTCAGACCTGACAGTCCCACGGTGACATCCCCTGTGGTTCTGTGTCCTGGCAACACCAGAGATGATTATTTTGCACTAAAGTTCAACTCCCACCCACTGAGGAGTACATACAGAATAAAAGATAATAAATCATCAATAAAGAAAAGGCGTATTTGACACATTTTTTTTTAAAAGAATGGGTGATAAAGGGAGGAAAAGAAGAGGATGGGCCCAGCAAAAAAAAACAAAAAACTAAATTGCTTTATCACAAAATACCTCGATGTACTGAACACCACAGACATCTAACATTATATCCAGTGTAATGGATTTCGACTATATGGCCTCCCCAGTGTGTGATTCTCTAATATTGCCGGTGCACAGACACGCACCCACCTGGAGACCGACCTGGCTGTGATACCTGCAAATTCTCAGCACGAGCGTGCTCGTCCTCTCCTGAGAGTTATGGAGCCAGGCAGTAAAGCAGCAGACATTGGGATGCAGCTCACCCCCGCCACTGTCTGAGTTGTAAATATCCTCCTCTCCATCTCTGTCCCCCATCTCGCACTCTCCCAATTTTCTTCCTTCCGTCCTTACGTGACCCCCCCCCCTCCTCTTGCCTCCTCCCTTGACTGACTGACTCACTGACTGACTGACTGGTTCGCTGATGAAGAAGAGTAACATGAAACCACACCGTGTCAAGTCCTACCATCTTTGTCGCAACTGGGTACACAATCAAAAAATAACATTGCTGTAAAATTAAAGGGGATTCAGGATGACAGTTACTCACTCACTGCACTCACTGAATACATAATGATACTTGCAGGAGCCGCTGGGGGTCTGATGCATCAGTCTGAACCCGATCCAGACAGCTGCACGTTTTTAATGCATCCCAGCTCTGCAGAGTTCATGTCACAGCAAACGTACAGCCTGTCCTCACTGCGATCCTAATGACAATGTACTGCTTTTAATCCTAATGGAGGTGCTTGTGTACTAATGTGAGATAATTTGACTGATCTGATTGAGATCTGTGAAGTATTACATTAAAAAGCTGAATAATGAAGTGTTTTCTAACAGCTGTGCATCTGTGCCGTTTTCTTCTTTCCCCAATGTGACTCTGCTCCAGTGAGGTCGAACTGAGCTGCCGTTTCGTCAAAGCTCTGCTTATTCATTTGTTTCAACAAAAACAGAACAAGACAGGAGAGGGAACAGGTCAAAAGGCAGGAGGAATAATATAAAAATATCTTTTACAAGTTTTCTGATCAGTAGCCGTGAATAATTAGTCTGGATATGGAGATGTGTTGCCTCACCCGGCATCATTAAAATTAGTTTACAGAAATGAAAGCAAACCTTTCTATGCCCCTTTTCCTCTTTCAGATCTACAACAACACACCAGGAAGAAAACATTTGATCAAAGCCTCAACTTGAGCTCCTGCCTCTCAGAGCGGTGCATCTCACCGTGCGGCAGGAAACTTGTCAGGCCCCAGAGACAGATTTATTTGTAAAGTCTGCCTCTCTTGCCTGGCTACATCGATTATTGGGCCGGTGGCGCTAAGCGAGTGAGACCACAATAACGAATAACAAGCGCATAATCCTCCACGTAATAGCTGTCAAAGATCTAAATTTACACCAGGAAAATAGGCTGGGAGACCTTTGATGAAGTACTTAACCTCATCGATCAATGCTGGATAGATGTGTGTGTCTCTGTAGACGCTCCTTCTCTCACTTCTGAAGCATTATTTTTACATGTAGAAGGACTATTTTTGGAATTGATTTTAGACCCAACTAATGCGCTTTTAACTGCAGCTCCTGATTTAGCATCCAAGAAACCCCGGCGACTGTTTGGTGATAATATTCACTGCTGTTCTCCAGGCATGGCTCCTTGGCAGGCTGGGAATGATAGACTAAATTTGCACAAGAGCATGGCTGTCTAACTCCATGAAGCCGGGAGATGTCAGAAGTAGAGGCTGTTGCTCCTCTGTAAAGGGATCTCCAACTTCACTTATACTACGAGGCTTGATGTTGGAGAATAGCCCGGAGCTGCAGAGTCCTTTTTCCTCCTTCATCCCCCGTCTCTCTCTGCTCCCCATTTCTTTAATGTCACATCATACTTTCATCCGTATAAGTATCCTCTGTTCTCTCGCCTTTACTTCAGGCTCGGTCTTCATGCTCCATGTCCCTGCAACCAAAAAGGCTATCTTAAAGCTGCAATAGTCCGGAAGCTGGAAAATGTTTTCCTTTTTCTTTCTTATCCCGGGGATGAGAAATAATTTAAAGGCTTCCACTCAATAAGCAGAAGGAATGTCAACATTTATTATGACTTATTTTATCATACGTGTCCTTGTGTAAATCTAACAGTCTGTGCTGCTGCTCGGCTCTTTTGTTTTGCACTAACAGGAAATTATACCGAGCAAGTCCTAACTGATATTTATGAATCTGTGACTTTCACCTTTTAATTCATATTTCAAAGCAAATGGCTGGTAGAAAATGGATTCACACGTAGTTATTACTTTTTTCATCAATGGAGCTGTTGTACGACACCATTTAAAGCTGCACCAATTAGCAATGGAACTAATTTCTATATTTAAGAATTTAGTGTCTTTGGTGTTATGGTCCACACCTTTAACTCATTCTATCTCACAACGACAAACACAATGCACACAGTGCTTCCTCCTGAACCACACAGCAGACAAAACTGGCCAGTGCAACGTTTAGCCATTGAACAGTCCGAAATTTATTTTGGAGTCTTAAACAGGTTTAAATGACTGTTAATGTTGTTGCATGTAGAGAGCAACACGTTAATGATCATTGAGATGAAAACAATGTGAAAGTGTGTCTTTATTGTGCTTTTATTTTTTTTCTGCTAACTCCAGCGAGCTGGAGAAAAGCTACCCATTCATTTAGCTTCTGTGTGAATGCACTTACAGCAGAGCGAGTACTGGGATTTTGACGCAGCATGGCTCGAGAGTTTGATATTTGCTGCAACACCAAGAGACACTTAACAGTTTGTCATTTTGCAAATGTCAGTTCAAAATGGAAGCAAAGAAAAAGCTCTTATCCCTATAAGACAGACAGAAAAATTGTCAAAATGTGAGAGGTACTTCAGCACCAGGAACGACTCTAACTGATAACATTTTGGCAGACAGACAGTGGATTGACACCACAGACAGATGACAAATTCAATGTTTTCTGCTTGCGTAACAGCAGAGTGACTAGCGGCATTGACATCATAAGAAAATGTCCGCTGTCCCCCTGGGTGCCACTGATCCTCGAGGGCACCTGGAAAAGCCGCTTCAGTATCAAATAGAGAATTTATCTGAGGAAACACCTGCTCCGCCCGACCTCCTGCCTAAGTCCAGCCCACTGAGACGTTTTCAAGCATTTTGTGATTTATGTAAATGCAGGTTGAAAAACTGAGAATGGCACTGCTGTGGATATTTAAAAACAAAAAAGTCACCAATTCAGTGTATGTGATGTCCATAAACCTCTGACTGGCTGTGTGTAGAGGGGTTGTGTGAATGAGTATTGTTGGCTAACACCATACATCAGAGGGGACACGGGTGTCGATCATCTGACAAGTCTGTCTGCAGCAGGTCAGTCACCTGTCACACTTCACTGTCTGCTGGTTGAAAGTAATGGCCGACCTGCTGGTGGCCGCGCTGGCCTGACATGTTTGAGAACAGCCACGAGCAGAAAGAGGGAAACTCCACGACAGATGATCGACATGAGTCAAGAGACATTCATGTATTTATTAATAACTTGTTGAATTTTAATCCAATATCCAAACAGGATATAAATACGACTTTACTGAAACTGGACCAAAGTAAACATTTGCTTTATTTTGAATGTGGGCTGAGGGTTTTGCAGACATTGATTTCTGTGGATATGATCATTTTTGCATTTACTTTTAGCAAAAAAAAAAAATGCAACTTCTGTGATTTGAATACTGCACTTTGTCATACTACAATTTCTATATTTTAATAAACTGTTAAGCCTTGTTTTGAACTGGTTCTAAAATAAAACTGCACACAATGAAACTAGAGAACAAAAGAAGAGAACAGGTGCAGGCTAAGAGAAAGACTTTCTGCAATGCTTGATCTTCCCCAGTAAATGGAGAAATACGCAGACTGTTCTCTCAAGACTTAACTTAAAATCCAGATTTTGATAAATTAATGTGAATTTCTTCTGTTGACGATCCATCGAGAAACTGGTTAGCAACTGTTTAGCAATCACATCTCACTCTGCAACCTGTTCTCCGCTGTGATTGGTGAGGCAGAAGGTATTTTTAGCCCCAGATGTTCAATAAAAGCAGACACTCCTCTAGAGATATTAAATTGAGACAAACAGACAAGCCAAAACCACAGAAAAATAGCATGACACAGCAGTAGCTCTCCAACGCCAAGGGTGCTGTCAGCCACCATCTATCCTCCTGACTCCCGACAGGCATCACCGTTAACACAAGGCCTTCATGAATGCACCTCGCCGTCTGATGCTGAGCAGGTAAACCATTAAAGGAAGCCAGTGATATTTCATCACAAACAGCAAGTGCACAAACACACGCTCTGATACACCAAGTAAAAAACTTTGGGTCCAGTGAGAGCGAAGGAACTATTAGTGCGCTGCAGGACAACTGCTGCAACATTACATTGAGAAGGACCATTTGTCAGAGTGCTCCACAGCAGAAGTCCCTATGTGAGGCCGTTCCTGAGGGGAGGGCGGGGGTCTTTAAGTGGTCTTAAAGACTCGTCCAATGGCCCCAGAAGAGACAGTGACTCATATGTTGATGGAGGTTAACTGAGCTGCACTCACATCCACACATGCTTTGATGAAAGGATGGATATTAAAAAAAAGTTCACACATGAAAGAAGGACACAGTTTGCAGTCGAGCTGCGGGACTAAATGATTCATGTCATCTAACAAAGTATAAGTAGCAATTATATTCGCCTTGAGGGTGAGAGATTAAAAATGTAGTGGCACAAAATGACAAAATCAAGGGTTTGGGAGCCAAGCCCTGCTCTTCTAGGTTTTATTTAATGCAAAAATAATGCCTGTGGTTGCCTCAAACACAGAGGGCATAATACCATAAACAAGCTTAATCCCTTCAAATCAACATGACAGACGTAACAGGGTGGGATACTTTGCTTCTTTCAACATGCTCCAGGGGTGAGAGCGAAAACAAGCTAAGTAGTGTTTTGTTGTTACGGGACTCAAGTTATCATTACTCCTAATTATGACATTTCACAATCTAGTAACAGTGTTTCCCAATCTTATCTCTGAGGCCCCCACTGTGAAACACTGTATACTGGATATAATAATCAACTCGAGATCAGCTTTATTGTGGATGAGGAACATGAGATGTGGTTTTTAAAGCTCTGAAAAAACACATGAGTGGACCTTGAGTTCAGATTATTTGTCCAGGTGAATATCACTTGGTTGAACTCAACACAGCTGTGACCAGGGGAGGGGGTTGCAGGACAGAAATGGAGGGGAGTAAAAACTGCTGAGTGTCATGCACAACTGAGACCTGAATGCAACCGAGGACACCGTGGACACTGAGGTAGCTGTAGTAGGAAATAACTACCACAGGAAATCCTCCTGTTTTAGAACAATGGTGTGGTATGAATTTCAAGATGTAAGGCAACAAGAATGTGACAATAGACGGTGGAATTTACTCTTTCCTGTGAACATAAGAGCTGATAATCCAACTGAGAGCATCTATGAACCACACAAGACATATGTCTACAGCAGGAAGGAAACAAGGCCCTTTGGCACATACAGGAACGTCCATGAGGTAGACACAGCAACCCTGCGCTGCACACAAGAATTTGCATTACGAAGGAGGAAATCCATATTGTTCCCACTGTGTTTCTACACTTCCCGTCTCAGTTAGGCTGCAAACAGACAGTTTTCTAAAGCTTTCTACAGACACAGTAAAACGCACAACTCAGTGAGGCACAAATGAAAAGCTCCAGGAAGTTCCACGCTCCTCACGCACATCCCTAATTTTACCTCTTGACGCAACCTCTTGTCCTGTGACAATGGCAGGAACGAAAGTCAGTGGGGGGGGATGTTTGTCGGAGCTGGGGGAGCGTATTGTACCTCGTTTCCTTTGAATGGTGCAGCAGAAACCTCAGAGAGCCAACTGAGACGAGTGAACGAGAGGAGCAACATCCGCAGAGATCGTCCAAGGTCCAGAGATTTCCCGCCGGGCACCGACCACGTGTCAGAGACGAAGGGAGAGATGTTGTATTGTTCTCCTCTCTCCTCCTCCTCCTGCTCCCCCCTCTGCTCAAACGGATTAACTCCGAGAGCTTGCTAGTCTGTGTCTGACTCGTTGTATGCACACACAGACACACACACACACACACTGCATCAATTAGGGCCGTCTCCATGATTCAGGCTGACAGATGAAGGCAGATGCACACCACAAAAAATGACAATGACAATTGGCCTTAAACTGGATGACTGACTCATGGATGAGCAGCCCAGTTGTCCAATTCTCCAAAAAGACTAAAGGCCTAATAAGGCAATTACATCAAGTCTAGATTGCATGTGGTGCAACGCACATGCACACACGCAGTTGCTTGAGGGTTTGTGATTGGCTCAGAGTGCGTGGAGCCTGGAGGCTTCTATCTGGACAGAGGTGACCTTACTCCCTCAACCTCCACAGGATAGAGCAATGATTAAAGAAGTAATATTTGGTCAGGAGGTAGGAGTGTAAAACTTGGTGTAAAAAAGAAGCAGTTGCAACTGCAGCTGTAATGAGTTTAGCTGGCACTCCCCACGGCTCTGGGATTGATGTTTACCTGGAGATGACAGATGATATGACGGTGTGGGGACCTGACAGGTTGACATTTTAAAGTGAGATCCCACCGACGCCAGTCCAGTGGGTGTCCAGTAATAGTGGAGAAGGGCAAAGCTCTGACACATTGTATGAATTATATTACAGAGCAGACGGCACCATGTGGTGCAGATATTGTCGACGGAGAAGCAACAGATAACAAATGGGATTTATTAGAGCTGGCAGAATTTAAACAATCCAGTTTGTCTGCTGACAGAAAGTATCAAGTGAATAAGAAGAATCTCTGATGGAGCCAAAAGAAATGTGACATATGTTGATCACTTCACTTCACTTCATTGTCAATGTCAATGTCAATCTGTAGGACTTTTATTCTGTTACTGTCAAAATATATGATCTGACAAATGAAAATGCAAAATATCTCTGTCACAGGTAAAAATTATTTGCATACACTACTTTCACTAATGGATATATTCATAAAAAAGTGAACAAGTTCAATGTTTAGAAAAACACAACCTCTGAAAACTGCTTCCAGCTTCAGACCACAACTTCAAAACTCAAATCAATTCATTATACAATGATATTAAACTGAGCAAAGCCACAAATCTAGAGACTAAAGTCTAAGGCTGACAGTTATACAGGTATGATAGTCACTAGGTGAGCCAACTTTTAGCATGTTTACCCATTTGTTTAGCCGACTCATCCATGGACAACTTTGCATATCAGCTCGTGAAACACTTCTGCTAATGTTGCTGAAACATAACAAGTAATACAAGAAAGCAAACCTCTGCTCACACGTTTGAATCTTTAATAAATATTAACACTGAATTCAACACACTGAGCTGTACAACTTGAGTGTGGATACAATAAAAGCCCTTCAGAAACGACCAGAAAGTTTCAAACGTCATTATCTGTGACCGGAACCCATGCTGAGAAATGGCCACTAATTTCTCATAGCTTACAAAATATAATCCTTTTCTGCGAAACTGGGCCACGCTGGGCTGATAAACACCATCTCTCTCTGGCAGCACCAGGCTGAACCGCTGTGTGAGAAAAACAAACCAATTACTCCGACACATTCAAACAGACGAGGACCTGAGCCCTGCTGATGTACATTTGGAAACCTCTCTTTCACAAACTTCACGCTCCCGAACGGGACTCGCGTGTTTACGGCGAGTTAACTACACAGTGGCGGCGGGTTAAGTGCATTGAGCTTTGGTTGCATTGAGAAAATGTGACGCAAGAGGATCGGGATCAGGCGTAAGCTCTTTAGAGGTGTGAAGTGGCCTCAAAGTTTGAAAAGCATGATGCGTGTATAAATAGCTTTGGCATGGATTACTGTCAAACACGTAACATCCATCAAACATCTCATAGGGACGCCTATCGGAGAAATAATGAAGCAATCAGTGCAACCACTCAGCACCCTAATTATCAACAGTAGCCCGGGATGATGCCCACCAGCAGCATCTCAGAGAAAGAGTGTGTGTGTGTGTGTGTGTGTGCATGTGGGTATTAGTTTTTAAAATGCTTTCAAGGAGGAAAATGTCTCACCACCAGACATTTAATTACCACAGGATGGAGAGCTTTGGTTTGCCTGTGCCATCACTCATGGCTGAATTAATGAATAGGTAAACAGCAGAGGAACAAGCCAGACTCAGCATGATCTGGATGAGCTCTGTGACACCATACACACTCACAGAGAGAGGACAGAGGGGAGAGAGAGGGAGAGAGAGAGAGAGAGAGAGAGAGAGAGAGAGGTGGAGACCTCAAAGCACTTAAAGATCCTTGGCCAGACTGCAGCTGGGGGCACTGGGTTCATTGTTGGTGCCTCAAACCCCTTAACCAACCCCATATTTCCAC
>OMNW01017290.1:63932-75285 GCA_900303245.1 Selene dorsalis
TGAATTAATGAATAGGTAAACAGCAGAGGAACAAGCCAGACTCAGCATGATCTGGATGAGCTCTGTGACACCATACACACTCACAGAGAGAGGACAGAGGGGAGAGAGAGGGAGAGAGAGAGAGAGAGAGAGAGAGAGTCAGTAGTGTTTAATATTATGGATGAAGAGGTGGTTCATGCCATGGTAGGGTGGAGACGAAGCTCAGAAGAAGAGCTGGGCTTCTGGGTGATTTGTTTGGTGAGCTCCGAGAGCCTATGATTAAGTGGTAATACACAGATGATACACGCCCTCTTGTTCTTGCTTGCAATGGGTACCGTAATGAACAACATGAGGAAAAAGATTAGTGTGTTTCATCACAGGAGTCCATGATGTTATCATAAATCCTGGTCTCCACTAAACAACAATAATAACACAACACAAGTGTCTTAGTAATGTGTTTTTCCCACCGACGGCTCAGCATCAATTCTACAGCGGTAACCACAACAATATGATACTTTCTCATAGTGTTATTGTAATGATGGTGGCGCCGCCCAGCGCTGTTTAACATGTCAGACCTCGTATGGGGCTCAACTAGGCGAAGATCCAGTGACTGTGAACATTCTAACATGTGTCTCCGTACAATTTCATATTAATCCAAAACAGGCAAGCTTCCCTGAGGCTGTAATTGCTGCACAAGTTCATCTTTTCAGTTGAATTTGGTAAAAAACAAAAAAAAAAGTATGATTGTGCACACTAGTATCCTGGTTATGATTGGATCCCAGTAATGAATACGATGAGAAATATCATCAGAAACCTAGATAGTCTCATGACGATGTGTTCAGTGGGAAGAAAAAACAGGTTTGTTGTGCTGTGCTCTATTTAAATGGAAAGTAATGTGCATGTAAACATTAAGTTGACTGGCAGTTAATGGTGAATCGAGTACAAATTGCTTTAACCACCTTTTGCCAACATTACTGTGTTACTGCTTTTTCACCGTTTCACTAATGTTTTCCATAAAATTTCTTATGCTTTTATTGGAAGTATGTTAAACTCTAGTATGAAAAGGTCTATCATTATTTCCCAGAGCTCAAGGTGATGGCTTCAAATTGTCTGTTTTGTGCAACCACTAAACAGAAATACTGAACATGAGAGGCAAAAAAATTCATGGCACATGACTCACAAGTCAAATATTAAAATGACTGTTGATTAATTTCCTTTGGTCCAACTCATCAGTCATTACTTAAGTAGTAATTTAACAGTTGTTTAAGAATAAAACCTGCCTGCAGCTAACACAACTCTTTTACATTTCACTTTTGGTTGGAGAGAAAAGTCCTCACATTCAGACAGCCGCCCTGAACACAGCGACAGCGAGGCGAAACCGACCCAGTGAAAAAAAACCCATACCAGACAAAATGAATGTCAATGGCATTCCAGTGGCCTGTTTACGGCCATCGTAGTTAAATGTCAAATGGTTGGCCCCGCGGGGAGACAGAGCAGACTGGGAGAGAATTTGCAGGTGTCTCTCCCTCCATCACTTTGCCGCCTCTCTCCTCCGTGCGATGTCGTGTGTGGGGATGGGACAATACAGCGGGATGAGCAGCCGTGTCTATTATTAGTGAAAGAGTGAAGAATGGAGTGAGTACCGAGGGGAGAGCAGAGGAGCCAGCCAGACCTCACTGACATTATTTTTAAGAGTTGCTGTGGTGACAGCTTCTGCATGAGATTACTTGTGTACCGCAGACGACAAAGCTGTGTGTGCACTGAAAGGAGCGTTCCGGTGGTTTTTTGCGAGTTGTAGTCAATGTAATTTTAGACGACGACATTACATCCATTGGGTTCCATTCATTTTATGAAAATACAGTGCCTGGTTCATTTTTGAGGGAGTCTGTTTCAGAAATGTGTTGTGTGCCCCTACTGACCTGCTACTGACAGTATTTAAAAAGTGCATGTATTAGAGTGGATGATGGACAATGACCATCAGAACAATCACTGATAGATACTTGATTTGTTTTCCATCAGTGTAGTAACTTATTGATTTAATTTGTTTATCACAGTTTCTCTTATATAATGTTGCTTGTATACGACGATGGGACTATGATTAAGATGATGCAACCCAACCAGCGAAGTAATAAAAGGTAGAAACAGACTTTACCTTGAGGCTACTGCTAATAATCCAGGTGTCGCCCTGTGGGCCATGTTGTTCTAGTTTAATAATGTGCATTGATGGAGCTGAAAATAAAAAAACTTATAAATAAATAAACACAAACCAATTACAACATGGTGAACGTAGGCCAGGGCCTCCTGTGAAGGCCTGGAGCATTTTTACCCATTTTGCCCAGTTACCAATTCAGCCTTAGTTAATTGGTGAAAGGACAAATAAATTTTTATACTAAACAAAATGAATGGAACCCAATGTAGGAACGTAAAATAAATGGAAAAGGTCAGTAGAGTCATTTCTACAGAACTTGTTAAATACCTTTTCTGAAACTACATTAAAACATTTAAATACTACATCAGTTTTTTTTCCCCCAATAACCGACATTCAATATTGCCTTTTCATATAGTACTGTTTCATTGTTACCACCTCTACATCTGTCTTGTCTTCTTGATTCAAGCAACACACACGGTGGGGGCTGACAGAGCAGCATACTAGCACAGTAAATACTGCATTTGATTTTTGATTTTTTTGTCTCTTTATGAGAGCAGCATGAATTACTGAATCCAGTGAGTCTATACAGTTTGTTTGGCTGCACTGTAACAGCTGCTCTAAGACACTTTCTGTTACATTTCTGATAGACAGCTGTTCAGCCTCCCTGAGGGGAAGATACACATGTCACTTCGAAAGGAATTCTGGAACATGCATGTTTAATTTTGCAATATTATTATTAGTATTAACAACCCACTCGCTGGTAGTGTCAGAAACCACTTCACCCAGTCACCCAGAGCAGAAGTCTTAACATTGTGGGGGAAACTGAATCTAAAACTATGTCTGCAAAGCAAACAGGAAAGACACAGAATTACTCCAGCAGCACCAGATGCATAAACTCTCATTACACTGTCGAGAGGGAGGGGGAAAAAAATCATTGCAGTTGATCCGGAGTGTTTGACATATCATGTGTACCACAGCCAGCTGCAGTGTTTTTACAGCACAAACAGCCTGCGCAGCGACTACTGTGTCCAATTTATTTGCAGCTTCTGACAAACCCAAAACGTCAAGTCATCTCTTCTCTCCAAAGGACGGTCCCCTCTTCAGGGAGAGGGAGAAGGGGGGGGGTCACACCAACAGCTTCGGCAGCAGTTTCATTCGGCTCCTGCTGCCTGTCGCTCACGGAGCTGCCCTTCTCAGTGCATGTGAGATAATCTGGTTGTGAACATGGATCTTGTGGATTCAGTGGGTCTGCGCCAGCACCAAGCGGAGGTATAAATGTGAAAGACTCCTGATGACACTGAGAAGAGGAAACGCGTCCAAATGCCATGTTTGTCGCAACGCCAAACATCTGTCCAGCTGCTGTCCACTCTGATTTTGTTGTTGCCATGTTGCTCCTCTCTCCTGCCAATCCTGAATGCACTCCAGCATCAACATCCCCCCTGTACAATGATGCCACTGTCTCCATGGTGATGTAGCTGCCACAAAACACCACAACCAGCACCACAAACTGGCTTTTGCACAAACAAACAAACAAGCACAGACATACAAACAAGCCAGGCAAAATCCAACCCTATCAGTGCCCCCCCCCCTCCAGACACGCTGCTCCATGTATGAAAATTAATTTGCGGTGCCGACGCCTCGCACCATCTTATCCAGTATTAATGCCGTCTCAGATTACTAGACAGCTTTCCAGCCCCCGGGGGCCACGAATCTCTTCGACCGGAGAGTGAGACCGAGGAGGAGAATGAAATCAAAACCATATAAAACTGCTCTGTAAAAGGGGCTGACAAGCAGCAATAGTTTTATATTTGCCGAGTGCTCCGAGAGGTGGTTAATGCAATGATTACAATGAAATGTCAGCTCCCATGACACCTTTGGAAAGGAAGACATCAGAAGCACACTGGATTATCTGGCTCCTCGTTTGCACAGTAGCTGTCACGTAGAGTTCAGTGGAAAGCAGCCTTTCCTGTGCTTTTGTTTCGAAGAGCGTTTTGGCACAAGGCACAACTCTGTCACCGTCTGATGAATCCCCCTCTTTCTTCCATCTCCTATACATTTCCTCTTACCTCATGTGACCCCACTGAGGACTTGGCTCCTGCCTTGCCAAGCGCTGTACATGAGGAGCATCAGCACCCGCCGCTCTTCAACCCATCAATCAGAGTCTCCAGCAGCCATGAAATGAGCCATATGCGGCACAGGCAGGGCTCAGAGAGAAAACAATGGTTTTATACACTCAAGAGCTCCTGGTTTCTTTCCCTGGCTGCCTAACCTGCTACAGACAGTTTAAACAAGTCCCAGAATCAAATGTTGGCTTTGGCATTTAGGTGATAACAAACACATAGTGTATGTTTTTGGAAATGCAAACACTTTGATTTAGCGAGCAGGGAAAAGTAAAGATGACTGAGCATTTAAGACAAGATAAGGGAGTTGTTCTCTCAATCCTCCACAACAATTAGTCGCTGACAGTGACATAGTAGCCCAATAATAAGCCACAACCACGGGGAGGGGACTACAGTCCCCGGCATATGGTGCCACTTTAATCTGCAGCCTCTATCAGACAAGTCTGGCTGGTAGACAAGGTTTGATTTGAACTGACTACATCCTGCAAAGCTTCAACATAACAACAACCTAAAAATAAAACACTTACATGCAACATACTGCGTCTTTCCAAAATGTGGCACTGACAAGTATTCACGCATTGAAATTGAAAGGATCTTCTGTAGATCACTGCTGATCTAACAAATATCCAGCTTTGAGGAAGTTGCCAAGGAAACCACAGAGCAGACGATCTCTCAGTCTTTTTTTGGTTGATTTGATAGACTAGCACTTTTCTGGGTGAGAGGGTGGTGATTTGCTTCCTTGTTATCCGGGGTCACAACCTGTCGTCCATTAGAGGCTCGGAGTAATCCATGAGGTGAGCCCAGCTCCCAGACCCCGTAATCATCAAGCTGACACCTGCTGGTATTGTCCCCTTTCATCACATGACCCCCATGGGCCGGCCCAGGCTGCCTTCTCAGGGGTAACGTGCAGCTCCTGGGCACGACTTCTCCTCCCTCCAGACCTTCTGATAATCCTATTAGACCCAGTCATCTGCACTGTGTTAAAAAAAAAGAGCCGATTGATCCTAAGACACAAACCCTCTGTGTCCCCTGAAACTGCCAACGGAGGAGACCTCATCTCACCTGTGTTTCACTTTTCATTTGTGAATCCCACACAACTGTAACTGTAACGAAACAAACTGCAACCTCCTGTGTGAATAAACAGCTATATTAAAGAGACTCAGATGTTAATGTCACAGAAAACACTCCTCAAACAGAGGACGGGAAACTACTGAGAAACTACTAACTGTCAAGCTCAAAGGCCTGGCCCGCGGAAAGAAAAAAAAGGGGTTTCATGGACTGAGGGGATAAAGACTAGAGTTAAGCCCAGCCTTATGACTTCCAAACACAAAAGGCACCAGAGAGAAGTCTTAAGAACATTGAGTAACAAACTTTGACTATATTCACACATTTAAGTTGATTGATTGACCTGATAAGAAAATATTACTGCATGAGACCCATGTCCTCATCGTTATAGACATGTGAGTGTGAGCTAACCCTTCAAAACATTGAACTGGGAATTATAGTGCAGCAGTGAGGGATCATCCTAGTTTGACATAAGCAGGTTAAATATTTGGCCACACAGCAGCTCTTTGTTCAGTTTAAAGCTGAAATACACACAGTTTTCTTATGAAAGAGCTTTGATATACAAGTCTGTAGGAAGATATTGGTGCTAACACGCTCACATGAATACTAACATGCTGATGTTTAGCAAGTAAAATGTTTTCCATTGTCACTTTTTTTTAATTGAGTGTGTTCATATTGCTAACATTTATGAACAAAACCTATGACAGAGACCTAATTTTTGGCCCTATGATGGCGCTAGCCTACGAATGGAAAATTACGGGATGACTAAGCTTTTTCATTTCATTGTGATGGGAACAAGAGTCTGAACCATGGCAATGTTTGGTGTAAATGTGAACCTTACAGCAGCGCTAGAGAAAAAGCCAGGAGATCACCAGAGGCTGGGAAACATGAATATCTGTATAGCATCTCAATCTATCCTGCTCAGCTTTTTCAGCACCAAAGTGATGGACCAACTAAATGATCAGTGACTTTCCCTGCCACCCTGACTGAAAATAACACTCGGCCATCAAGAAATAATCATTGTGTTTCTTGCATTGGACCTGCTCAGTTCATCAACATCAGTGACACCTAACCTACCAAATAACACAAACAACAGTGAACTCAAACTCTTGACTGAAAGTGTGGAAAACTACAGGGCTCAGGCTTTAACTGAAAATCTCTTTTGCTCCCATTCAAAGCTGAGAACAAGCCTTTGCGTGGATTTTAGCTCCCCGGGGATCTACCACAGTATTAGCTCAGCGTGTCGCATTAGCTCTATCAAATACACCTAAAAACCTCCGCGGCAACGCTCGGAAAAAACAATCGCCTTACATAACATATTTACCTCTGCTTTTTTTATTCAATTGCTACGAAGGAACTCATTGGGCCCCTTCCGCCCCTTGGGTCCCTCTTGGCACAGCGAGTGACCATCAGTGGGTGGAGGTGCAGATTGGAGTGGCATGGCTGCAGCTGAGGAATTTGAGGAATTCCCCCTGTAAACACCTCATGCTCGGACGGTCACCACACTCTTATCTCCCCATGCCCATCGCCCCCTGTAATCATCATAATGGTTAGTTATTCATTACCAGTGCTCTCCCTCCTCCTCCTCCTTCTTCTTCCATGTGCCTTTCCTGTGGCCTCTGCTCAATCAGGTGAGGTTGCAGCTGCCACCAAGGACTCAAGTCTTTTGTTTACCTGAGACTGAGGCATCACATTTATTTATTCACTCACATACCCCCCAATGGCCAAACAAAGGCTGCTCTGATACTACTGTATACAGTATAATAATGGCTTTCAAATGTCAACACCTTGAAAGAAAGACGCTTTTTTCTTTTTGGAGCCAAGCGGTTCTGCATGACTAACTCAGGCTCCTTCTGGTCCTATGGGAACCCTTTTTAGCTGATAAGATCACAAGTGGCTGATGGGGAAAAAATTTATTTTTCTTCTTGGTTGAATAGAGCGACTTTCACTTGTGTTCCAGCGCGGCACCTCCCCCTGTGGTTCCTGTGTATGAGCCCCCCTCTCAGCTTAATGAAAGTCATATCGAAAGCAGCTGAGGGCCTTCGTTAATACTATGTGGCATTTAGAAAACACAGGAAAAGAAACACAGGCTTTTGCTTAAGCAAAATCCTGTTCTGCCAATCTGCTCTTTTGTCAGGCTGGAGGAAAGGTGCAAAGTCCATCCTGAGCACACACTGTGTAGCATGAAGGGGCCCGTGGGGGCTGCATTCCTCCTCACGTACCAATCTCTACCAGTCATGACGGATGCTTATGTACAAGTACGGAACCCCGCTCACAATGTCGTAGCCACATTCCCCAGAACTTTCCCATCAGCTCGGACTTTCTGCTGCTCCAAGAGTCAGAAACCAGATTTTCCTTTTTTCCTGGAACTTCCCTGATAAGTTTGTTTAAGGGAGGTCTGTCCCTGTGGATGGGAAAGATGATATTTTCCGACTGTTTTTTCATTGTTAACATAGGCTTTTCCTGACAGTGGTGATAAGAGAGCAGCTGTGGAGATTGTTCTACCGCTGTCCTCTGAACACTCCTAACGCTGACAGTAGATATCGCACCAAATAGGAAGGTATTGAAACGACTGACAGGCACTTTGCCCTCCATCTCAGTGGAGTGCAGTATTAATAGACTTAATGTCCTGAAAATCATGTCCTCTTTATATTATTCATTCAGTCCCCTTCAGTGTTAAGAGTTTTTAACACTTACCATACGACTCTGGGACAATAAAGTTGATCTGTCATTAACAAATATCTCAACAATGAGGTTGATTTGCCACGTTATTCTGTATATCTGTCAATGGTCTCTGCTGATGCGGTTAAGGTTGATAATTGTGGTTTTCGGTAAAATACCACAACAACATTTGGATGGACAGCAATGAAATTTGGTTCAGACATTCAGGGTCCTCAGAGGAAGAATCCTGAAAACTTTGGAGATCCCCTGACTCTTCCTCCAGTGAAACCTTCACATTCACATTTGAGGTTTTATGTGAAATGCCTCAACACATACAGATGGATTGTCACGGTACTTTGTACAAACATTCAAGTTCCCCTCAGGATGAATTGTGACGACTCAGCTGAGTTCTTCTATGGAAATAAACATGATTTGACTTAAGATTGATGTAAAGAAACTAACGAAACACATTCAATTAAGTCAAGTATTGCAAGATAACAAAATTTTTTGGAAGTATTGACATCAACAAGAAAATATCTTCTCTTAATTGCAACTGGATGAAGAAGCTCTGGTTCTTACAGTCAATAAAAATGCTTGATATCTCTCTGGATATATGACTGGTCTCAGATCATGTTTGCACAAAATATAAATGTCCTCGTTATCATTAAATGCTTTCCTCATACTTCCCTAATACCCATTCATAGTATCACAGCATGTCAGCTCGCCCCGAGGAAGCTGTCAGCTACAGATGTCAATACCCCCACTGACCCCGCTCCCTCCCCCCGCCGCTGCTCACATGGCACTGGAGGATTGTCCCCCCAGAACAAAGGAGCGGGGGGTTTCTGTGGAGAGCATGCAACCAAACATTCCTGTCACAATGGGGAGAGTGGCCGGCAGGTTCAATTAGTACACACTTTAAACTGTGCCTCCATACAATCCTAGTTGGGCTTGAAAACAAAGCTGGAGCTCCCCATTCAAAAGGGGGTATTTGTTGATGCCCGTCTGTTCGTGGTGGTCTTAGGTTTTAAGAGAGTTTCCTCTATTATCTGCTTTGTTGCTGCCATGTTGCCTGAGAAATAAAGCCCTTGAAGCGTACTCGGGGCAGAGATCTTCAAGTTGAAAGATTGATGGTTTTCTCTCCCTCTCTTTGCAAACTGAAACATATTTCATGTTTGGAAGTAAACAAACCTACTGCTACTGTAAACAGACTGAGACAGAGCCATTACCTGCAAATCTATAGGCTGCTATCAGTCTCCCCAGGGTAGTGACCCCCAAAGTCCAATGAAACAGTTTACAGAACATTTTCTTAATTGACCATGAGTCTCCATATCTCAGCTTCCTGAAGAAACAAATCATCTCCAGACTGAAATCTCCCACATTTCTTAGTGAAATAATTGTGACTTTCCAGGAATCTTACAGCAGCAGCTCAACTTCAGATGTCAAAATTTTCATGTCTTGATATCAAGGATCCACATCACGAGGGACTTTAATGAAGCTCTCAGCGGATAGTGTGAATTAATGTTGCAGTGCTGGATGAATGCAGCACTGACAGTGATTTGATGCTTTTGTCTGTGACTCTCTCTGCTGCCCATGACTGCCTGGAAACCCTCAACCAGGATTTCAACAAATCAGATGCCGGATATCATCCATACGTATAGAAGAGCGAAAATGCACCAGAGGTACAGAGCCGTTAGATGTAAAGTGGAGGAATCAGCTGATGGACTTACCTATTACACAAGGTGCGCCGTAACGTCGGGTAGCCCTACTTGGCGTATCCGAGAGAAATGCAACCTCGAAGCCGCTGTGTCACACTTCACACCCCCCGGGCGCACATGTTGCAAGTCCCCGCCGAGAAATGTCACAATCATGAGCTGCAGCCAGAAGCCAGTGAAGCCCCAGCAGCGGACTGCAGGGAGCGGACTGTCCCCCCCTCACCGGCCACTGGGAAGCGACACAGTGTAGCGTGTGTCCGAGCGCGGGATGAGATGCGCAAGGCGCCACCCTTCGCCGGACTTCCCCCCGGACTCACCTTTCCTCCCTCAACCTGGAAGCTGGAAATGTGAGAGGACGTGAAGCAAACGCGCTCTGCGCCTCTCGGCAGCGTGATCCGCGGCCACTGGCGCTGCAAACGCGACCGCTCGTTAGTGCGTGGTGCGCAATTAAAGAGGCGCGCGCAGGACGCCGGTGCCACCCACTACAGGAGAGATTGTGTGGTGAGTGTACGGACAGGGAATGTTAATGAGGACTGCTGCAGAGTTTCCTCCCTTGGAGCGAGAGTCGGGATCCGTCTGCGCTGAAATCCACTGTCCCGACAGGACAAACCCTTAAATTAGCGGGAATGGAGAGCGAGGAGCCGGGCGTCACTCACCTCACCCCCTGGCCACCTGCCAGCCAGAGCAGAGGGAGGCTATTACCCCACCTCTCTGAGACACCTGTTGATTCAGAGATGATCTACACATCCCGCTCCAAAGGACACCACAGTGCAATGAGACTGATTGATTACTTGATCACTTACTGTGTGTGGTGCTGCTGCAGAAACAAAGGGCTGACACAGCTGCAGCGTCTCTGACACAAGCATCATGACACAGTGTGGCTGTTTTCTAAAGTCATTACCCCACTAATGCAGCAGCTGTTGTTAACCTTTTCAGTGTTTTCCCATATTCTGTGTTATAAACAGTTTTCTTGTCATATTCAACATCTATGTCACGTCTGCCCGTCCTGGGTGAGGGATCCCTCCTCTGTTGCTCACCCTGAGGTTTCTCCTGTTTTTTTTCTTGGGAGTTTTTCCTCAGTCGATGTGAGGGTCAAAGGGCAGAGGATGTTGTCATGATGCTGTGTAAAGCTGTTTGAGACAAGCTGTTTGTAAAAACTGGCTATACAAATAAAATCGCCTCATCTTACAGTGCCCAGTAAACATCAGTTTCTTGTTTCTGAGTCATGCTGGAGAGCAGAATAAACGGGCCGGCTGTCCTTGTAGTTAGCTGCTGCTTTCCATGAGCATCAGTTGAAGACAATTATAGATGTGTGAAATAATAAACATTCTTGTCATTTAGGTCAAATCTGATGATTCACTCTGGGCTTTCCTACTTATTTTACTGTGAAATGTCTCAATATAGACAGATATTGTATAAGACTTGTTAAGACAGTTTTGCCTCCTCAGGCCTTTTAATTAACAACTAACTTCCATATGTAAACAAGCATCCTGAGAAGATATTGCTCCACTTCGCTCTTCTGTTTAAAAAATTTGAGAACTGCTGCTGTAAGTGAAACAGTGACAGCACTGTTGGTGGTACGCAGGGAAACTTCAATGTTCTTTTTGTGCAGACATCTACAAGTGACCTTTTGCTACTCCCTGTTTCGCTGGAGGCCCCTGGGGTCT
>OMNW01017290.1:79744-97576 GCA_900303245.1 Selene dorsalis
GGCCTGGAGCTGGCGCCTCCGGACCCCATCCTGGTGAGTCTGACTGAGGCGCGCCTCCCCGTGGTCAGCTTGGTGGCAGACATGATCTCCTGGAGCTGTCTTTGCAGGTTTTCTCTCATCTCCAGTTTCTCTGAAATATCTGGGAAAAGATAATCAACCAAATAAATCATCATGTTTAATGAATACAGAAACTGATACTGCTTCTATCATCAGCACCCACCTGCGGTATCATTCATCTGCTCTTGATCTACACTGCCATCACTTACACGACGAAGGGTTGTAGCTTCTTCACCGTCAGACTGAGACACACACAATCAAACTAATTATCAATTGGGGAAACAGATAATTAATATAGCATTTAGATTCCAGTATCCAGCATGTTGACATCACACCCAGGCTCAGATGTTTATTACTACACCCACTGTGTTGTCCTTTGCCTCGGTGATGTCTCTGAGCTGTGTTCGTGTTAGTGGAGGAGACCTCTGGGAGCTGGTTGGCACTTGGCTCAGGTTCAGGCTCATCTTGGGGTTGTAGGTGAAGGGATACAGAGACTCTGGGACATGTCTCTGCTCCTCAGCACACTGCACAAACAGCACAGGGTGACTGTTAGCGCACGCAGCACATAAATGCACAAATGTGTTAGAGCTTTTTCTTTTTTTTTTTTAGAAATTAATTGAACAAAACAACCAGGAGGGGGAACATAGCTCAAACTCCCATCTGTCTCCAGAATTTACATATCAAAGCTGCTGATGGGATGATAATTATTTACCCCCACTGAGCTGTGGTAAGTGAGCACTGAATGGCAAAGGGGAGGCACAAAGCTGATCCCAAATTGATCCTATTGTATCTTAACATCACTTTGTGTAGCTCCCGAAAAACATAATATCCTTACAACCCTGTTTAAGCAAAATTAATATATTTTTCATGGTTTTTGCTGAGATTTGCATAACAGTTAACAACGACAGGGCTTGAATATTGTCCCTGATTGTTTCCTTTGTGGTTTCTGAATGGGTTTATTCACTCTGATTGTAGAGAAGCAGCTCAACTGAACTGTGAATGAGGTCCTCTGTATAATCACTGCTCACGTTTAAGGCTTCTCTTGCTTTTTGCCCAGAATATAGTGGAATTGCCCTCAGCCCACTCAAGATCTTTATTTGGAATAAATGGTTATATCAGTAGGAGGACATGGTTTTACTTGCTATTACTAAAAGAAAAAGGGCTGCTGTTGATCAGCCAGAAATTTCAGCATGAATACATCGCTCCCAGATTAACTACGGCTGCTTTAATGAAGATTCCCAGCAACAGTTGTAAGAAAATTGGAGGTGAAATCTTCATGGATTACGGCTCAAAGCTGTGGACACTCTGATTTTATGCATTTTGAGTAATCTGTTTTAACTTGTCATTTATTTAATTTTCTCTCAGTTCTATCATTATTCCACCTCATTTTAGTGTTTTCAATATGTTCTACAAGTATCAGTAAATTATCTTTATAAATATGAGGTAAATACATGTGGTGAACTTACAGCCTCCAGCCAGTACTGTGAGACCACATGAAGTCCTCTCTCCTTCACTCCTCTGTATTCTCGGGTGTTGTCCCCAACACGGCCCTGGTAGATGTAGTGTGTCACTGTGTTGTCACAAGCCCACCTGAAAACAAGGCGAGAAAGGGATGGATGAACTATTTGCATCCATGTTCAGTACATTAAGAGTTAAGAGGAGTTTGTAAAAACTTTTGTACCTGAAATCAGCTCCAAGTGACGCAGCGATAGCATTTAGTTCACTCTGCATTTTACTCAGCTTCTTCCCCACACAGATCACAACACCAGCCAGGGGACCAGCTTCTTTTTCAGGAACCTTACACACAACATTTACAAAATAGATACTGAATTTAGCATTCATTTGTCCATGCAATAATTTTCTGTACACATGCTAGTGAGAGTTTCTGTACTGTATTTTGGGCAGTTTGGTTTACCTGCTTCTCCGTTGTCGTGGTTAGCTGGGGGCTAGCTGAGACTGCCTGCATATCTGAGACGGTACTGCGGGAGCTATTAGCCAGCGCCACCTTCAGGTTCCTGTTGATGACATCTGTCAGTGGAGTCTCCACCTTCTCTTCTGGCTTGGATCTTCCACCTGGAGTCTCCAAAGCTCCGAGTGCATCCTAAATAGAAGAGTCAGCACATGAATTATCAAATGCTGGAACACATTTACTGCACTCTGTTGCCTTCGGTTAGGCCTAACCTTGATATCAAAGGAGGGCCTGAAGAGCTGGTCTCTGCTGAGGAAGCGAGAGGGAGTGTCCAGCTGAAGGGAGGGCTCCTTTTGAAGCGGCTTCCTTCTGCCGCCCTCTTGGTTTTGTTTGGGGGTGCTGAAGTCTTCTTTGGGCTTCATCTCGTCCAAAATAGAGCGGAACACTTTGCTCTGAAAGCGACCTAAATCCAGTGGGGTAACGGCCTTCCCACTCTGGATACCCAGCAAGGGGATCTCTGGAGAGGAGCGAAGCGGAGGCGGCATGGTGGGCTTCTGAGAACCACCGACAAAACTCTCCTCATCCCTCTCTGTGGGAGAGGAAAGTAGTCATCCTCAAAAAACAACAAACATGCCTAAATGCGTTGTATCTTTGGTAAGCATGACCTTTAACCACTTCAAATATAATATTTGTTGATTCAGCTTACTCACACTCACATTTTCGCTATTAAAATAACCCCTTGGATTAGGGTTAATTCACATGTGACACTTGCTGACACTGACAAAAAGAGCACATTTTAAACAACATCTTTTTGCCATGATTATTTGAATCCATCGTGTTCAGCCACTACAAATAAAATGAATAAAATTATTTTCCAAACAATCCAGTAGGGCTGAAACAATTACTCGATTAATTCGAATAATTCGATTACAAAAAATAATTGAGGCAATTTTCCTGGATTATTTAACTACATTACGATTACAAAATTAATCGATAGCTGCAGCCCTACAATCCAGCGCAACCAAAGTCATGTCTTACCTGGTGAGGGTGGGAGGTCAACCAGAAACCGCTCCTCCTCTGCCCTCTTCCCCGTGCAAGCAGACTCTAATATCCAGCGCATGGTCACAGTAGGAAGTCCCCATTTCTTTGCTGCCTGGTACTTGGTGCCTTCAGGACTCTGCAACACTAGATGAGTGTTGGCCAGCATGCCTTTCTTCTGGTTAGCCAGGCGCACCAAGTAATCTTGAACACTGCAGGAGGGAGAAAAGGTGAAGGAGGAGGCAGATGAAAATGAGGGACAGGACTCATGAGGGTAAAAGGTAAGCAGCGGGGAGAGGGGATTTATGATGGAACAATGTTTATATCATGCAGATTCGAGGAAAGTTTCAAAAGATAATCAAACCTGGCTCCAAGGTGTTTGGCCAGCTCCACCAAAGACTCTCTCTCTGCTCCAGTGAACTGGCTGACAGAGAGGACACAGTCCTTGAGAGGGACACGTCCGTCCATCACAGGCACAGGGGTGAACAAAGGGTTGGAGGAGAGTGGCAGAATACACTCCTTCTCCACACACATGGCCTTAAAATCAACAAGAGCGAGACAAAATTGTTAGCTATCAGACTTTTTACAGAGCTCAGAGCAAACAAGCAGAATATTTATAAAAATCAGTTTTCCTGATGATGAGTTTTTGATTCATCTATTAATTGTTTAATCAATAAAAATGAATAGAAAGCTTTCCAAAGCACAAGGCAACATCTTTAAATATCTGTTTGTCACATCATCCTGCCTTCATGTGTCAGAATAAAACAGCATGTTTGTGATCTTACCAGCCAGGTATCAGTGACCACCTCATCCACTGTGGCTTCCACCGAACAGCCCAACAGCGGCACCACGGCGTAGTCAGCCACAACCCGCGTGCGACCCATCAGCACCCTGCCTCCATGCTCCGTCACCAGCAGAGACAGCTGGGCCTCAGACTCTGCACCGAAGCCAACGAGAAGGAAGCGCTTCCCCCCAAACAGGCCTGCGTCGTTGCTCGTTTGAAGGATCGAGTCTGTCTCAGGTCCTCTGGTCTGGTTCGGTGCCCAGGGTTCAGCCTCAGGTTCATAGACTGTGCTCGTGGACTTCCTGCTGCTGCTCTGTGGTGCTGGTGGGGGCATCTCAACTGGAGGATAAAAGTCAAATAAGATATAACCACCAGGCTTCACATGTCTTAAACATAAATGTTACAGTGTATAATCACACATACCTATTGTTGGGTCATCATCCATGTACTGTGACAGCAGATCTTCGTCTGCTCTCTTTTGCCTGGGAGTGCTAGGACTGGCCCCTGGGGGACCAAGTGAGGCCCGGGAGGTGGAGGTGTGATGGGCTGGCACAGATACAGAGGCAACAGTGGGGGGCAGACAATCTGGGTGGAGGTAGTCTGACTCTGGATGTAAACTACCTTTGGTGAAGGTGTCCAGAAGCCACTGCACTGTGACTACATGGGGCCTGGGAGGCAACACACAGAGGTAACAGCAGTTATATTTCAATTATCAGCAAAACTATAATGAAGAGCAGTAATCTCGGGAGTTAAGACCTGTGAGTGGCTTTGGAGAGAAAGTTCTTGAGGTCCTGATCCAGTTCTCCCATGACCACATGTGTGAGCTCCTCACTGGGCTGGTTGAAGCGCAGACCTCCTGCGGTGTTCACAAGACGCCGCAGCTTCTCCAGCTTCTTCACTGGCAGGCCACACAGATACAGCTGCACCACATTCAACACGTGAAACAGAGCCTCCAATGTTTCTTTCATGTTATTGATCCAAAAATGCTCACATCAAAGTTTGGGAGTAGGAATTTTTCTATCACATATTTTATTACTGTACCTACCTTACAGCCATCCAGTATATCATCAGCTGGACAGACAGTGAGGTCCAAGGTGTCTATTGGGTCTGGAGCCTCCAGGCGGCTGATGGTGCCATTGGTGATGGCTGTGTCGTTTATTGTCATGCTGGCGTTGACAGAGATGTGGCTCAAGCCCAACAGAGATGGACCCTCTAAAGTTAAACAAATGTACCAAGAATTCTTCATCGTATTATGTTATTGATCTGATACTGCAAATCAGAAATATTAACTAAACAGCATTAAATATCATCAGCTACAAACACATGCTCTGTCAGTCTGTATCTCACCTTCCTTCTTGCTGTTGCCAGTCGGGGTAGAGGTGTGTGGCCGAGTGCTCTTTGATGAGTTACGCTCCACAGTGTATCTGCTCTCATCTTGACAAAAGCCCTTTTCTATGCTGTCAAACAACCAGTGCAGAGACACACAATACACATTCCACTTCCGAGCACACTCGTATTTCTGACCTGCAACCAAATACAAACAATCAGAATCAAACTGTGATCAGTGAGGGCGCCACGTTCAAGAATGAAGTGAGAATGATGAAGCATTTTACAAACCTTGATGATACACAAGGATTTGTAACAATAAGCTGTTGAATAATTTGTATTGTCAATATTCACAGAACAGAACAAATACTGATCAGACAAATGCCAAGATTTCTACACCACTATCATTGACTGCGTATTACAGAAGTTTTAAATAAAAAAAAATAAAAAAATTGCCAAAGTGCTGAAACTGCTGATGACTTACCTGTCGGATCACTAACAATGAGGTGTGTGCACTCGTTCATTTTGAGCTGACCGGTATAGTTCCCTCCGTGCTGCTCACAGAGCCGCTGCACCTCTTTGCGCTCTGTGCTGGAAAGACCTGTCACACACACAGTGCAGCCCCGCAGCACAGGGCACACATAGTCCTCAGTGGGCAGATCAGTAAACCTGAACAGACTGAAGGAGGCAGAAAAAAGAGTCGTGGTTTCATTATCATCATATTCTATATGGTCAAAACTGATATGGTGCGACTGGGTTTCCAAATCATTGCATGCACTTATCAGAAAGGACATGTGAGGGTCAGCGATACAGCACCTGTCCTGAGATTTTTCCCAGCAGGCTTTGATCCATGTGGGCAGCAGGATGGGTTTACCCAGGCTGGCAGCCACCAGGTACTTCTTGCTGCCCACTTCTCCTGCTATCAGGTGTGTGACGGACACATTTAGGTCCAGATAGACTCGTCCACCCATGAGTTGTACCAGATCCATCACCTCTGTCTGTGTGGAAAGAAAGACATTCAGATATAAACATTCAGGACTCTTCATAAAACACTGTACAGACTTCCTAACTCTAAACCAACTACACAAGCTGTGCACCACATTACAACGTCTGTACTGTATCTACATGTGTAACTGAAACAAGCTCCTTTCGAATTAGTCCTTAAAGTGAAAAGTGTATCATTGATTGTGACCATGTTTATTCTAACAATGCTGTTTATATTTTTATGATTTCTCTCCATCATGCACAGGTTCACGTGCAGTGAACTGACCCGTGTTGCTTTATCCAGACTGGTGCAGGAAACAGTGACATCAGCCATGGCCATGTTATAGACAGGCTTCTCTGCTTTGGGAACACAACGCTGATGCTGCAAGCAGTACAATACCACCAGCGGACTCACAACTCGGCAGCCAAGCTACATGATGAACGACAAGGGAAGGAGAAAGAGGATTCAATCTCCATTACAGCATTTTGACCACTTCCTGTGAAACTTTGAATCCTGGTGTAGGAATGAGACCTTCTTGCAGTGCAGAAAGGCTGGAGAGGTGAAGCTGCTGAAAACAAACAGAGACTTGTCCTTTTGGTCCAGCTGTAAAACAGCGTCCTCATCGATGGTTTTCAAGTACTTCTCAGACTGCAGCTCCACAATGGCCTACACACACACACACACAACAGATATTACCATGCACCATGACAGGCAAAAGGAGGCCATGGCAGAAAATACCCGTATAAAGTTTAGGCCAGATGTGATTTACCTCATAAGCCTTAATGGCATAGTCTGTTTTTTGTCCTTTATTCTCCACAAACTTCACAATGAAGCCTTCTTTGTCTTCTTTGGACATGGTCAACCTGTGTACGCACCAGAGAGAAGACTTCAGCTTTGCAGTAGCATCTCGATTGACAGCAATGATCGTTTGCAGGTTAAGATGCATAGAACTACAGATTGAGACAACGTTATACAGACAAAACAATGTTAACCCACAACGACAAACAGTCCTCTAGGTTAACAGATGGCTACTTACCTCCTCGTACTGGACGCAGACAGTCAACAAATATAAAATCTGTCCTGTGACAGTAATCAGTTTGAGCTAAAACTAATCATAGGAGACCAGCTTGATGTTATTATGGCCTGACAACAACAAATTCATCGGAATATAACAGTTAATCTCAGGCTGCTGTCAGTTTTAAAGAGAGTCAGCGCCACTGTCTCTGTGAGTAGTTAGCTTACACAAAAACAGGAGTATCTACCTTCGTCTTAACATTAACAATGCTTCAAAACACACGAGTGTTTACACTGCCGTAAACCAACCGTTACTAGTCCACACAGCCTGACGAAACTGTTACACATTTAACAATAAATTAATGATCACAGCTCTGCGAAACTAAAATGTAATCTTTGTTGTTATTCGCGCCTTTGGCGCAATATCCGGTGTTCACTGCTAATCAGACCGGGAGGAGTCAAACTCCGGTGTTAAGTGTTCCGCTGCAAAAAACTGAGCTCTCATCGGTGGTGTTGTGAAACTGCAGTAGAGGAAAAGTACAAGTATACTGTTGTGGGAAAAATAAAAATAGTATAGTATCAGTACATTGTGTTAATATTTAGAGGGAGAATAATCAAATCTATTCATAAACAATTTAGTAAAAGCCTGCTGGTTAAATTCACAACATTCATGTTGTGATACTCTTAACTACATTGCACCATATCCTGTATTTTTGTTCCCATCTAGCTGCATGACTCAATGCAGCTCTAGACTAAATGTGTTACTGATATGTTGCTGGTGTATGTACCTTCACAAGAGCTGACAAGTCAAACATGCTGAAGCCTTATATAAAGCCACTAGTCAGTCAAGTGCACTGAGGGTAAGTGAAACACATTTATTCACTTTTAAAAAACTGCTTTACTTCAAGGCTATACTGACACCTTTATTCATAGATAACATTAATTCACTTTCCCTATGTGCCAGCATTTAATCTTCATTGGTCAGTTCAAGTTGGGTTTGACAGACACTCACATGATATTACATAAGGAGCCTCATGCTGTCTGCAGCTGGTATTATTGTGACAAGTAACAAGGGCTCAGATTTCCTGTGTCCAGCTGCCAAAGTTTGTAAACCACAAAATAATTGAAATCAGTTGATTTTTCATCTTTTTTATTTGACAGTGTTACATCAAGTACAGTGACTTTACAAGCAAAGATTATTTATCACATTAGAAAGGAGTCATTGGATGGCAGCATTATTGTAAGACAATATAACAATGAACACTTTGATTTTAGACATTTCAGGATGTCAGACTCATTAGACTGTAGTCAAATAAGCATGCAGCAGATTAAGTAGTTAAAGATTATTGACTGCTGTGACTGGTATACTGTTATGAAGAAGATTATTGTCAGAAGCAGGATACTTTTATTTTGATGTTTTTTAGCCGGTGGCCAGAGCCAAAAGTGTAGGAGCTCCACTGTTGTAACTCATTTTTTTGCAGTGGTCCAGCCTGGTTGTCTTCATTTCCTGAAACAGAAACGTAAAACATGTTAAGACTGTCTGCTCTGGCATCGTTGTAGCATAGTGCTTCAGTGCAAAGTTCATAAGAATTATATCAGCAACTGGTTTCTGGTAAATGTCTCTGGACTGTAAGATGGAAGAGTGATTTCATGGAAAACCAAGATGCTGTTATTGAATGTTACCTCTGTGAGTCTCGGTCTCTGGATACAGTGAACATATGGCTTGGGTCTGGCCTCTATCCGATCTGCAGCTGTCTTGTAGCAAACTGCACAGTCCATCATTGGCTGTGAAGGAATTATAGAATCCCACAAAGAGCATGAGGATGCTGTTGATTTTTTAATATGATTATGGAATGAATGCTTCTGTTTTTGACATTAGCTCACTCTGTTAGGTCTGAAGGGGCATCTCTGAGGGTTCGACTCTGTCGTTCCTTTAGGGCACGTGGTGGGTTTCAGGTAGAAGTGGTGGTAGAGGTATTTCACACTGAATCCACCCTGCAAGTGAGCACAGGTTTATTTCAATATGAGCTACAACACAGTAAAGTTAAATCTGCGAACTGATGTGAAGTCAGTATGGATTCATTTTCTCTCTGTTAAAACAAAATCAGGCTTATTTTCAGACTGATGAAAGCTACACCAGGAAAAGTGTATCCACAGTCATTTCAGGCTAAAACATAAATAGAGGCTTATAGTGAAGATCGGGCATCCCTTCACTATTACAGAACTGTGGTGGGCCTTGCAGACTTTAAAACCATATATAAGGAGGGATAAATAACAAAAAGGAGAGATTCACATAAATGTTAGAGCAATCAAAGCAATAAAATTTTACACCAGAACAGACGTGTTGGACAAATGCAAACTTTGACCTGTTGGTGGCGCCGCATTCAAAGTCATTGAGCTTCATCCTCTTTAGGACAAAGAGCCATGTAACAAATTTCCTCTGGTGTACTTGAAAATATTTTCTCTCTTGCAGGACACTGTGTACGAGTGATGACTCTGTAGCTTCATTTCAGAACAGAAAACATCTTCAAGAGACCTAAGCCACATGCACAGTGTGTCATCGATCAGCAGAACATCTGGCAGGTAATTCCAGTAAGACCTCGTCTTCCCTGACTCTGACTCAGATTTGTCTTCATAGTTGAGTGACTCATTTCATATAAACTCATCAAATCTGCCAGTTGTGCTCAGATCAGATTGAAGGAACGAGATCCTTTTCTTCAGAATCAGAATCAGATTCATTTGTCACAACCATAATGTGCATTTTTTCAGCACACATGGCTTAGTAGTAGATTACCATCCGTCACAGATCAGGCTGCAGGTCACATTTTAAAACAACAATAAAAACATCAAAAATAGAAGACACATCACTTAAACCCCATCTTTTCCCCAGATAATGTTTACAGACAAGATAAGGAGATTCCTCTTAACCTTATATTGCCTATATTGATCATTTATTTCTTGCTCTGTATTTGTGCTGTTTTTATACTGTTTAAAATTCACTAAAAAAGAGAAAATAAAAAAAAGTATTTTTCACGAGTGCAGCATTTTTTAGTGTTGTTAATAAACAGACAGTCAGGACAGTCATGCAGACTTTTCACTGAAGGCACACCTCAACACTTTCTGCTCTGGATGTCAGCTCTTGTTTTTGTCTTCATTGCTTAATATCTGTTTTGCAATTGTTTCATATTTCACTGGTGGCTTTTCTCCACCAACTGAAAGCTTTCAATATCCAAACTATGAAATCTGCCAATTCAAACTATCAGACTGACTCCTTCAATTAAAACACACCACATGGAGGTTTTCCCTTCTGCCAAAAGCAAATCCCTGCTCACATTGCGCTGACATTTGCTGATTCAAAGCCAGCGTGACAGATGTGAAAACAAGTATGAACTGGAACGCCCTGAAGAGAGAGTGAAAGTGCCAAATAAAGTAAGAGGGAAAGAACTTCAGATATTTTTCTCTGACTCTTTCAGATCATAATTACATCTTTGACTGTTTAACTTAAATGAAATACTTTAATACACTCTTGAGGATATTTGGAAACTTGTGACTTACATAACCTCATGGCACTGTGTCCAGTGGAGCTGCTATTATTCATTAATGTCATATTAAACAAATACATTTGATCTTCTAATGCAAAGTCCTCACACACAACTTTAAATAAATAAATAAATCCACATAAATTCCTCCATGCAAGAGCTGATGATGAAATCAGATGCCACGTTTACCTCGATCTCTGACTTGTCCACAGTTTTAAAGAAGCGAAAATGGTGGTGCACCCCAGCATGGGAGTTAAGTTGCTCCAATGCCAGATCTACTCCCTGCCTGTAGTTGTCAGCCAGGTCATTATAAGGCTCCTGGGCCTCGGTGGAGTAGAGCGTGGCTCCAACACAGATCAGCAGCAGCAGCCCTGCAGCCATCTTCCTCTGAGTGTGTGTCTGTCTGTGTGTGTGTGTGAGTGTGAGGAGAGCAGCTACGAACTCCCTCCTCTCCCTGGGAGATCAATGCCCTCATCCAAACAAGTCCTATTATGGCTGTGGGAGTAACACGTGAAGCTAAACACACTGACAGGCCTGTTGGTCCAACTGTTTACTTGTCGTGCCCCAGTTCCCGTAAAACCCCAGAGGACATAAATCTTGTCTTCAAAAAGCACTCACTCAGTGGGGGACGTTTCACAGGAAAAGCTGTTTCCCAGAGGTAGAATCAAACACGTATACAATCATATACGATGGAGATTAATGACTAATCCAAGTGTTGGAAACAAGGCCAACATGGAGTGTGAAGGTCAAAATCAGTGGGTGAATGAACTCTTTTAATTTCTTTTCCACCTCGTCGACTCCATTGTTGCATTAACAGGAAAGCAGCTGATTTATGGGAAACTGAGATTTTCTTTGAATCAGTCCATGTGGTTGTTAATGACTAACTGAACCAGGTAATGAAATGAAACTAAGTGCACAATGAATCTCTGAGTCACACACAACCAAACAATGTAGGGGCTGTCATCACCAGTTTGTTCATTTCTTTGATTTATGGCCAAAAACCTGCAAAAGTAACAACACTTCCAGGAATCTTAGTGGTGCTTTGTGTTTTGTGCTATTTAGCAAATGTTAGCACCCAGACACACTAAACTGACAATTTGACAAAGCAATGTTTCAAAGTTGATAACAGAAACACTCTTTTCACATTATGACCAAGTCACGCTCCTGCTGTGTCATTGCCTGAGGGCAGAGCCAGTTAAAACCAGGCGGCAAAAGCCTGGAAATCCATTTTCAAATGTAACTGGGATGATGTTGCAAGAGGAGAAACCCCACTTTTATTCACACAAGTAGCAAGTTACTTCAGTTCTACCCACTGAGCTGTTATAAAAATGGACCTCATCAGAAGTTTAATTTTGTCCTCGTAATTATGCGAAATGTTTTTTGTGCTTGTTGTGAATTATATGATAAGCTGAGGCAGGTAGAGATAAAATAAAACAGGACCAAGAATTCAACCCTGAGGAACTCCATACAAACTCCTCTATCATTTAGACCTGAATTCTCCAATAGAGCCAAAAATAATAATATTGTATAAATAAATGAAATGTGTTTTTAAAATGAAATGATTGTGTCTTTAGTCCCATGGGATTTTCCGGTGCATCCAGCAGTATTTTGTGACTCACCTTGTTCAAATGCAGCACAGATAATCCTGGCTCTCATCTCAAGTGCAACTAATTTAAAACTAGATGAACCTTAGTGTCGTCATTAAAAACTATTCTTTTCAATAATCACACTGATGTAAGAAGATGTAGAAATTGAAAGATATCCTCTTAACATTCACAGTGGATCATCAAGGCAAGAACAAACACTTCCTGTTTTCTCCCTGGTAAAAGAGGGCTGGATCTTCTGTTCTGCAGAACAGCACAGTGGGTGGGTGGTCCACACTGTTACAGACACTGGGGTAAAGATGGCTGCACTGTTGGTGCTGCTGCTGCTCAGCGTTGGAGCTTTCTTTTCTTCTTCTAATGCACAGGAAACTTACGATCAACTTCCTGAGACCTACAAGAAAGGAGTTGATCTGGCTCTGCAGAAAGTCAACTTCCACGATGGGATCCAGCACCATTTTCTCTTCTTGAGAAGTGCCATGAAGTCAGACATTGAGGTACTGTCTCTGTGTTTACTGTGTTCACCATTTGCTACTGGGGTTTGGATCATCACTTGTGGGATTTCCTGTGATTAACTGTTAGTTATAATCTCAGGAAAAGCTTTAATCATCAGGGAATGAGGTGATCCTATCAAAAAAAAACACCCTCATGGGGATTTTTGTGAGCAGATCTAACCCCCCTCCACCTCTCCTCAGGCTGGGTTTGATGTGAGCTACATTTACCACCACTTCTACCTTAAAGCCACCAAATGTCCAAAGGGAACAGTCGACTCCACTGGCTGTCAGTACAGAAACGACAGAGTGAGTAATGTCTGATTTCGAGCTGTGTCACTAGAACTAGGTTATGGGGGAACGACGAGGGCGTCTCCGTGTCCTAACTTGTCTCTGGTGTTTTGTTTGTGTGCGTTCATGCAGCCACTGATTGACTGTGCAGTCTGTTACAAAACGTACGCAGGAGGCATTGAACAAGAACCCAAACCATATGTCCACTGTATCCACAAACCTGCCCTCACAGAGGTTAGTCTGCTCCACTTTTACTTTAACTTACAATCTTTTCTTGTCTCTTTTATGATTTCAACCTTGTCTATTGGAAATAAAAAGATTACATGTTTCTTTTGTTTTTCTCCCATTCATCTGTCTGACAGGAGATGAAGTTGGAAAGAGTGAACCACTGCAACAGGATGGGTTACAGCAGTGGATCTCCGACTCTGCTGGCATCATTAGGAGTTCAGTGAACACTGTTGTTACCCACATTCATGTTTATGTGTGAACCTCGGCTCGTTAGGGTTCTGCTGGCAGTGTGGTCATTTTTGTTACATTAGAGTTACATTCATATCACACATATTCAGTATTTTGTTGTTTACTTCTTTGCTAATCTGTTTAATTGTTTACACATAATAATAATGGTGATTAATTCTGTGAACAATCAAGAGTTTAGTGGGCAGGTCATTTTGCTCTAAGTGAAAAGTGACTGTTAAAAAGGAACATAACATAACATAACATAACATAACATAACATAACATAACATAACATAACATAAGAGCCTGTGGGTTTGGTGGAAGATAAAGTAAAAGTGTTAGTACTGAAAATAAAATAAGTAACTATGACACATTCCTTGACTTGTTGCAGCCTGTAGAGGAGGAGATTGTTTTACCAGTTCAGGATTTAAAAATAAGGTCAGAAGGTAAATCTGGGTTATGAATGGAGAGAGAAGAAACAAAGTTCAGTTATAGAGATTTGTATTAATCTGGGGGCGTATTTGGGTCAAACATTTAAGCCCTCTTTAAAGAAAAATAATGTACAAAGATGGTCCACACCTCTGAGGAGACAGCCACTGAGTGACCCACGTTAAAAACACTCAACAGTCTTTGCTGTTGTAAGATGTGTGAAACAAAGATGGTGGCTTAAATAATGTAGTTTTATCCCAAATGTCCCAAGGATTTTGCTTGATGACGGTTCATTTTCCTTTTTTTTCTACTGACTATTTTTAAAGAATAACTCTTGTAGTACTGTACGTTTGCTGTTAACAAATCAAATAAAAACCAAGAATGAATTAGTCCCAGTGTGAAGTATTGTTTGTTGTTTTGTGATATATCAAACTTGTATGCTCCATTGTTGTCAAAAATCATTGAAAAACACGCCAAATTATGATTTTGCATAGCTGTTTATCTGAAAGCACTGATGAGCTGAACTTGCATGTTTATGTTCTTATGTTCTTGTCTTCCAGTTCATACATTGAAAACATGACAACAGAATGAGAGCCAGGATAAATAGAAAATAACTTTTTATTTGTCATCAATATTTGAACCATTATTGTACAAGGGAACATCAGCAGTAGCCTCTCAGACTTTGTATTGCTTTTGAAATGGATCAACAATATCATATCAGCATTTCAAGACTTTGACAAATACTTTGATGTACACAGACTACCTTCACTCCAATCCACAGGCACAATCAGCAGACATAAAATTTGACATGAACTTCACTGTCTTCCTCTCATAAATACCCCCTTCATTGTCACGGCCATGATTCAGCCAGATGTGTGTGCACATTGGGAAAAAAAAGAGCGAGTGACAAATCTTCAAAGACAGCAACATTGCTTCATATTGCAACAGATAAATAAGGGAGAGATGTTTTTAGTGATTATAAGCATCTCAAAAGTGCAAACTATGATGATGTGTGTTGTGTCCTTACGACCACAACAGACACTTGGAGCTGATCACTTCATGGTCCCACAGGCACTTGATTTTGTGCAACTTTGTGACACCAAACAGGCACAAGATCACAGCGACATTCGGGCTGAGTTTGGGCAGTTCAGAGGGAAAACAGTATCTGATATACACACACTTTAAAGTAGCAGAGGAACACAATTTAATATGAGTCAACGCTTTAACCAATCCATGTCACACTGATACAACATGACATACAATAATTACACATATATATATAGATATTTTTTAAAAGCTTTACCTCTCAGAAATGCATGAGTATTGAGATTGTCTACACAGCTTGTGTGGAAATTTGGTCGACCAAGTTCATGAGTGTGAATAAAATGTTTAGACAGTTAGCTGATGACCAAAGCACAAACAAAATAAAAATAAAACAAGCAAAACTGTGATATACCAAGGAATGTTATACTATGAAAAACGTGTTAATTAGGCTTCACAAACAATACAGTTAGGAGATTTGAGATGACTGAACTGCAGCTTATTGTTCCGACCATAAAACTATTTACATGAGACATGATTTGGCACAAAAAAACAATAAATTACAGCGATTCCCAATAATCCGACCACACCATGTGAGATCTCATAACAAACCCTACATCAGTACATTAGTGCCCTAAGCATGTGCGTGGAGACATTAGAGTGTATTTATTATGCCACCGTGTTTTCTTACTACTATAAAAATATGTCATTCTGTGAAACATGACATAATGGCATTAGTGTAATGAGAAATTGTGTTTTCATATACTGTTTTGTTGTTTTTTGGTACAGTCCTGCAAGATCTCCCTCTGCTGGTGATCTTAATTCGCTACAAGTACAGAAGGTGACAAAAAAGCCCAACTACTGCTGCAACTGCTGCACTGGAGCACAAAAACTGAAAGGTTAACAAAGAACAGGCTAAAAATCAATCAGTCAAAGATGGTTATTTAAGAGGCAAACTAAAGCAACACTGATATTTGAGGGATTTAAGAATACGCTAAGGAGATAAAATGATTTCATAAAATACAGTCATTGTTTAGATTTGGTGTCTTAAAAAGTGCTACTAGCTTCAGGAGGCGGGTAAAGTGATCAGCCGTCTACAATAAAGACAGAATGAGGAAAAAAACACACTTCATATCATTTCATTTCCTTCATAAGGCGCTTGGTGAGCTTAAAACATGAAAAAAGTGACAAACCAGAATAGCAAAAACTATATGCATGACAATATAAAGGAATGTATCCCATATATCCTCCACATATTCAATGTGAATCAGAGCAACCTTTCAGGGCTAAAAATGAATCTGTCTCACAAATCTACTGTTATCACATTATATTGAGCTTGAGATCACATGATATGATTTGGAATCTCTAGTCCCCTGAAATATATGTTTTAAAAAGTGTATTATGGGTGAACACACACTAAGAGTTTGAGCTCCACAGTGGGATTACATTGTTTTTGCCACAAAGTGCTACTAACCACCAGGAAAGCCTCCTACAACATGATAAAAAGCTACTTTAACAGTGAAAAGTTTGACCCACGTAACAAACGACCACACCTCTGACGTATGCTGCTGTTGCTGTCTAGATGGTGAAGAAGAAGGCCGATGGTGCACAGTGACGCGGCAACGATTTTCTGTGGGTGTTTTTAAACTGGAGGGATTGTATCGCTGCATCCAAGATGTCAGTGGTTGTGAGTGACAGATGTTCGTGTCCACTAAAAGGACTCAAGTGGTATATGTGGGTTACACAGGCATGTGCATCTCAGAGTATTCATCATGACACTCACGCTCGTCAAACTTTGGCTCTGCGTCGTCCGCATCCAACTGGAAGAGACAGAGAGATGTCGCAATTAGCACTTTGAAAAACATAGTACAAATTAAATCAAAAACAGGGCTGAAATCAAAGCACAGTGTTGCTGCTCGGGTGGTGGCGCAGCAGGGATCTGTGCCCCCCTGTGGTCGACTTACACACGCGATCTCTCTGGCGGTGAAGATGCGGCTCAGCACGAACATCTTGACAGGGATGGTGAGTAAGAGGACGAAGGGGAAAGCCAGAGAGGCCTGTGTGGACATGACGGCCCACAGCACAGCCAGACACACCAGCTGGATGCAGGTGAACAGATGCATGCGCAGCGTACGCACCTGCAGGAGAGAGATAGTTTATTAAAATGAGCCCCAGCATGAAATTTGGACCATAGTTAAGTAGATATTGTGAAAATTTTGATAATGTGAAAAAAATACTGCAAATGATCCTTGGTTGTTGTTGATAGAAAAGATCAATAGTAATATCTATATATCTCGTCATAGAAAAAACATGTAATAAATCAGGTTTAATTGATAATTTTAATATTTCCCACATTTAAGAACCTTCTTCACTTCATGTAAAATAACAAAACCACCCTGTGTGTCTCACCTTGCATACGTAGGTGTGGTCAGGGTGATACTTTGGTGGCATAAGCAGCAGCATCATACGCTCTGTTAGCTGGATGCCATTGAGAGACATCACACCCATGTAGAGGAAGATACCAAACAGCACAGCCAGGGGGATCTGGCGCAACAGGTCTCCTATCACAATCGACATGCCTGGAGAGAGGAGAGCACAACTGCATCAACATAACACGAAAGAGAAAGCAGTTTCATGTCACATGTCAACAGGATATAAGTAAGTAGCAGTGATGACATTTCATTGTCTTCCACTCACCAACCATGATGGCGACCAGCAGCCCAGTGACCCTCTGCTCCTTCACCTCCTGGATGCGAGGCTTGTCTCCGGGGGCGACAGCTTTGCTCATGACGGTGAGGGCGTTGACGTGGGTCACCGAGCGGACAGTCGCGGCGGCCATCCACGGCAGGCCGAACAGAGCCGAGCTGCCCCC
>OMNW01017290.1:106170-130893 GCA_900303245.1 Selene dorsalis
ATACTACCTGTAACGTATAACTTTATGGATCAGTTTTGAATTGACGTCACCCGTTCTATCAAATGCTCTCACTGTTGGCAGGGGGATGCCCATTATTAAAATTTTTATAAAAGGGCAAAATCTGCCCAGTGACATTTTGCCTGCACTCACTCTTGATGCCGTCCAGGTCAGCGGAGGCCAGTGTCTGAGCCTCGCTCTCATCTGTGGGGATACGCTGGTACTTTGCCTGCTCGGCTCCCGTCATGTTGCCCGTACGCCGGCGCTCTTGCAGGTCGTAGCTGCGGCTCGCCGAGGACACCCGGGCCAGCGGTATGTGCTCAGGTGGCCCTGACTGAGGGGAAGGGCTGGAGGTGTCGGACAAAACCGGCTTACTAGATAAAAGCAGAGAATCAGGACAAAGTTGTGGCTCAGAATTTGGTAAGTTTTTGTCTTAAGTTGATTAACTATTTTATCCATTCATACCCTAAAAGTTTGGGTTACAAAGATAAAGGTTTGCAAGTATTGCATGATGTAAAGGCATAAAAACACTTTTTTCTGCTATTATTTCCTTCATTTGAATGTTGCAGAAATAGCACCTCTGTACTTCAGTGTTGGACCCATCTACTGGTGCTCCTTCTATAATACATGTGCAGCTCAAAACAAACATCTTTAACAATCTAAATATTCAAGAAAAAGAAAAAAAGTACACAGACGAGCACTTTTAAATTAAACATAATAAACTCACCGTCCTTTGAGTGTCAGTTCTCTTTTGAGACTTTTCTAAAAAAAAAAAAATCCTTTTCCCTCAACTTTCCTCATCCATCCTCTTATCAGGATGTTTTCTAGATACAAATCTGCTGTGACTGAAAAGGAGCTGCTTTATCCCAGCTCTGATTAAACCCTCATGAAATGAAAAAGTAAATGTCATAGGTGGAGCCTGGGCCAGCTGAAGTGTGCTGTGTCGTCTAGAGCAAGAGGTGATATATGGGTCTCTGAGGAGAGGATTACTGGTCACATCACATCAGGCCCAGCAGGCCCACTGGATGCCTGAGACATGGTAACGTACAGTTTGTACATTGCTGTCCAATTAGACTGGTGCCTGAGCAATCTGACCCAATCAGAGCAGGTGGAAGAACATTTCAGCATTGTGGCAAAAACATGCATTATGCAACTGCTGCAGTATTATTAGAGGCCTAAGAGTCTCTCATTTCTGTCTCATTTTATTTATTCCAAGAACTCAGCTTGACTCACTCTGTGGAAGATACATCTTCAGTATCTGCTGCTTCACCAGACTGTGGTACAATGTCCAGTTCTCGGGCTGAGGCAGGACTCTCTTTGCCACGACTGGCCAAGTGTTCATCATCTGAAACAAAGAACTGTGGAGAAAATACAGTGAGAGCACCGCATATAGTAAGACCAGACAGTGAAGCCAAATTATGGACCAATGAATCATTAACAACCCTGTGGACGTTGTGAGGGATATACATACATAAAGGTGGAAATCTTTCCCAGAAAACAGGAGAAACGGATCACATTCATGAGGATGCACTGATATCAGACCAGGACATTCATACCCTACTTGCTTTATGTGACAAAAAAATAACAGAAGCAGATGAACCCAAATATTGTTCAATAATTCACAAGAACAGATACATGAAACTATATAAAACCTATGTCAGTGAATACTACTGTATGTAGTTACATTCTCATTAGGTTAAATGTAGTCCTGCTTTGTGGATATCATAATAACAGCCAAACAAGAAACCCACTGATAAATGATTAAGACAACACTGAAATATTCATAGAGGAAAATATGGTAATGCCACAACAGTGAGTGACCGGCCTGGGTATCAGAGCATGGACTGTGTCCATTTGTATTGAAGCACATTCCTGAACACTCATTCACCCACATCACCATGCAAATCAAAACAGCAAAACAGCCGCTTGCACCTCCTCACACCCACAGTAACAATCTGATTCTCACTGGACTGCATGAGGATCTATGAAACCTATAAAACCAAGATATAAAACTAAGCAAGATTGGAGCCTGGGCAAGATATCAGCAATATGTTCTCCTAGCAGATTGTTATCAGACAAATCTGTTTCCTTGGCTTCTCAAATGTGGTGGTTTGCAGTTTTTCTTGTTTTTCGAGTGAACTCATTTGTTTTTTAGGTTTTTGACATATTGGAATATTTTTAATTCTGAAGTACAGTTAAAAAAAAAAACCTAAAACATTCAGCTTCACTGTGCGACTAATCACCTCCACATCTTTGGTTTTCTCCGAGTCAGATGGAGCAGAAGTCGTCTCCGTCACCTCCTCCTCCTCTTCGTCTTCATCCTCTCCTTCCTCTATGGGGCCACTGTTGGGAACATTGCTGCTTTTGTGATCTTTGTCCTTCTTCCTTTTCTTGCTGCTCTTCTTCCTGCGTCCCTCGGGGGGCAGTTTGGACAGAGGTCGGTGGATGTGGTGAGAGGAGTGACGGTGGTCTGCAGAGGAGATGGAGCACAGAGACAAGGCAGAGTTTAGCTGCTGCCATATTTATACTTAAACCTTTTGGTTTGTTTTTTCCCCTTTAACTTTGACACATGTCTTTCTGGGTGGATGTTGACAACAACCACAAATCTCCAGCGTGCTTACATTCTATGTCCTCTTCATGGTAGTTGTGGTGCTGCTCATCAGGTACAGCAGCAGGACTGAGGATCTGCTGAAAGCGCTGGACACCCAGAGCTTTGTTCAGGTCACCATCGTCCTCTTCTTCAGAGCGCCCGTGCAGAGATGAGGCAGCAGGAGCCTCTGGCTGCAACACACACAAACAACAGAACAAATGAATCAACAGGCACCCAAAATAAAACAATACGAATCAACTAATTCAGAAATGTTGAACACCAAACAGGACATTAGGAAACTAAAAGTGATATAATTGAAGACAAATACATAATGTAACTTAGAATATAAATCTAAATAGTTTTTCAAGTTTAATATTATGATCCTATTCACAGTTGTAATTTATTATTAGTATTTTGGTTCTTTAATAAGTTTAAATAATATTTAATAGTGTATTTTTCCTCCAAAGAGTGGATCTGTGAGAGTGCTGTGTTGTCTTTTCCTTAAACCAACAGTAGAGGGTGTAGTGGTGCTGTGAATATACCACAGCCAGAGCATCACATGACAGCTTCTCATGCATGCATTTTTGAAAATAAGCTTCAAATTGAAAACAATAGCCATGTGCTTTGATCAGTTACTCTTTTTCCATGCTGTAGTGTGACAGGGATCATGTGGGTGATAAGAGATCTGTTTTCTTGCAGCAGGACTCGGGCGCCCTGCTGCGTCGGGCCCTGCTGGTGGGATGTTGTGATAAGGAACGATACAGCGAGCGGATCTACTCTGTCTGACAGGACCGTGCTGCATGTTGCTATGGCTACTGCGCAGGTGCCCCTCATCCTGCAGTGAACCCTTCCTGTGGCAAAACCGAAGGGCCAGAAGTCACCTGATTCCCCCTCAGGTGGTTCTCAGGACACCTGACGGATGGGTCATATATAAGGTTTTCCTCGGTGCTGCAGAATGCCACAGAAAGCACGTAATGAAATATAAATCTGCCACATGAAGCTCCTGCCTGGTTTAGTGTCAAACTCACAGCAGACCACACACAAATATGCCATAATGTATAATGATCAAATGATAAAAATACTCAAATCTTGCACTCATGTATAATTTTAGTATTTCCATTTTACAGTATACTATAGTTTTATTCCACAACATTTCACAGGGTAAATATTCACTAGGCATGTGACAGCCGTTACAAATCTCTTGTTCATCATGTTCATATTTATTTTACATAAAGAAACAACACGATAATAAACTCTAACACGTTTGTTAATGGTGACATCTTTCTGGCTTATGAGCCCTTATCAAAACCACAGTGTAGTTGGCCTTTGTCATATTTCAGATGTGTTTGAGTTTTCACCAAGGTGAGGTTTCTCCCCTGAACTCTGGATTTTGATTTAAATAGTCATCAGATTGATCCTTTGTCCCTGCAGAGGAGTTGACCTCCCAGTCAGGACAGACTAGTCTAAAGCAGGTAGTTAAATATAATGTAGATAAAACTACCTCCATCACAACCATCTAAAGATGCTTTACAAAAAATTCTAATGTCATCAAGTCAGATAAACTCGCTCTACCAACTTACATCGACAAATAAAGACATGTAGCTACATTCTCACGTGATGGAGACCAGCTTTACATTGTTAACACCACACCAGAGTCTCTGGAGCATGTCACGCACCAACGTCATGGCATGTTCCACTTTTAACACATTAAGCTCATCAAATCCATCAAGACGGGAAATCATGAGCTGGAAACTCAAGAGTTCATCCTGATTCATGATGGCTAACGCTCAACAGATGGTCGTGAATCAAGGCACATCCAAACAAAGTGTGAAAAACTGATTCCCATGACCCACACAACTATGCTGTCTTTTTACTCTGACCTGCTTTTTACATGCCACACGAAGGTGATAGAAGCAGACTCCCCTTCGCAAGGCTGAAGACCAACAGAGAGATCGGTCTGTTCGGCTCACATTCAATATTGACCTGACACTCAATTCCTCATATAGCTTTTTTTTTTCCAGACAGATCAACAAGAGCTTCAAAAAGAGCAAACTCCACATTTACCTCTGTGACCTCCAGAACAAAGCCGCAAAGACACTGAAGAACTAGGTGAAACTGACACCTAAAGCAGAGCAGAGGATTTCTTTGAATGCAGCTCTTTTATACTCCAGACTTTTGAGTGATATCAAAAAATAAAAAACAAACAAACAAACAAAAAAAAAAATACTACAAAGACAACCTTTTCATTTCTGTGATGCATATCACCCAGCATCTGGATCTCTATCTGAATAGTGCACGTACCCTCACCAGATGACGGAAGCCCCATGGAGCGCTGCTACACAATCCAGCAGTTTATTTTTACAGAGCTCTCATTCATATCATGGTTTCACAGTGAATCCCTAGAGGTGGGAGCGACGTGTGAGGGATTCTCAAGAAGGTGAGAGAATTTTCCACAAACGAAACCATGTGCAAAAACAAGACGTGGAGAGCCGAGCAAAAGCAACACAACTGACCAGACAGTGAATAATACAAGTATTTTTTGACTGCAGTGACGGGTTTCGGCGACTTACCTCGCTCATGGTAACGTGGGCTTAATCACAGTCTGTGGGGTTTTTGGTGACAACAAGTGTCAGAGCCGTCCACTATGACAACACTGGAGCTCTGACCATGGACACCTCTATTAAGAACTGCAGGCAGGAGATATCCCTCTCCCCCCTGCTTATCAAAGCCTCGTGATACCTTAATCAGAGCCCTATCGGCCAACCTGCCACCTTTACCAGTCTGCTCTTTGTGCCAGGGCAGAATAAACAAGACTGTCATTCCCGCTTTGAGGACAAATGCTGCGTGAAAGGACAAGGCTTGTTTGAACAGCCAGGAACAAAACCTTACATTGACATTCATCTCCACATTTTAACTTTGCCACGTGAAGCCTAAATATTGACCGAGGTGCTTTTAGTCAATGCACCTTGAAGGGCAATGTAAATGCAAAGGAACTAAACATCTCAGAATTTTCAAAGGATGCGGTTTTCATGGCCAATATTGACTCAAGTGGTATTAAGTAACAGGCTGGAGTGAAACATGATTAAAAATGTCATGCACCCCATTCAAAACCACAGACAACTAATACCTACATGAGAAATGACAAACAAAATGTCAGAGGAGGATGAACTGACTGGTGAGCAAAAAACACCAAATCCAATGAGTCAGCCATGTGGAAGTTTTTATGAAGAGATGTCAAAATCTTCCATTAGACTACTTCAGTCTGTACTAAATTACTGCAGGCATGTTGGTTTATTTCCAACACACTAGAGTACTTCATTAAGTCTGAGAACAGTGGCACTAATCTAATGGCACCCAGTAAACTCCCAATGATATGTCAGAATTTGAATTTATGTACACACTAGGAATTAGTGGGCTGCGATGCTAATTTACCACATGTATATATGCAAATTATTATCATAGGTTTGGGAATTTTAATTCTTATAACCCACACACAGCAACACAAATACTACTGGACACAAAAGGTTGTATTGGAAATCAAAAAAGTAATGTACAAGTCTTTCCTGCTCCATAAGAAATGCCAGTGAACAAGACTATGAGCCTGTCATATTTCAGTCTGGTCCACTAATGAGAGCTCTAAGGCCAGCAGGGCTTATATTAGTTTAGCACCATGCATTTGAAATTTCAACTCCAAAGGCAAAAGAAATATGGCCACAAAACCAGAGAAAAATAAAGATAATTTCTTCTCTATCTTTACTGCATTCACACAGCTTTAAATGATGGTGGTTTATTATCCATGACAAGAGTTCATCTTGTTAATACACAGTAGTTCCTTCAGTCTCAGTCTCATAGTAGAGTGCATATGCGGTGGCCGTCTTGTTGCATGTGGCGGACACTCGGCAGTGTGTGGAGGCTACAGAGGATTATCTGTGTCGTGAGGCAGGCTCAAATCTCACACAGTCAGCATTGGAGGGGAAAGGGTGAGATAGGCTGGGCATGCTGTCGTGATCATGTCGTACAGTGTGGCTGATGAGTCACTGCATTCCAGTATATCTTAACCAGAGCCTGCAAGGAGATCTGAGCACGCAATATGCTCCAGATTTCTGATTACGATTATGAGCAAGGCGGTTGTAACCCAGTTATGTCCTCAGCCAACTGTGCATTTTGGATTATGCAAGCAGTGATTTCCACAAGCTTCCTATTACATCATAATTTAGGAGGCATGTTTTCCTCACTTTGCACTGCTAAAAATAAAATGAAATATAAATCTATATATCAAGTTAATTATAAAAATCTCCCACAGAGTCTGAGAGGGGAAAAACGTGTCTCTAATTGACTGTAATTGATTCCACTCTCATTATAAATGTAAGCCTACTGGAAATTGGCAGCAAGCAGGGTTTTCAGTAGCCAGACAAGGGCAGAATATTTTCCTGAGGTACTGTTTGCACTCTTTAGCTTTATCTTTGGTGAGGACATCCATCTGATAAGAGTTTATTGAGTAAGATGGTTTCTGCAGAGCCAGGAAGATGCATGTCACTGAATGTATACAAGTTCAACAAAGTACTAGGGAAGAGGTGGGGTAAACCGCACTCTGCTAATCATCCCATCTCAGGTCTGACAGCTCACTTCCACACACCAAATTTCTCACCGCCTCACTAATACAGTTGTACTTCATGTGGGTGCACAAGATGCTTGTGACCAATAGTTCCCAACCTGGGGGTGGAGATCCCCTAAGATAACGGTTAATGGCACAAAACAGAATTTAAAATGTATACTGTAGTGATATAGTTTATAAGTTTCACACTTTCAGGTCTCAAACATCAAAACAATGTAAAGATTAAATGGACTTAACTGCAAGATATAAAACATGTGGTGAGCAGTCAGCTGTTGACTGGTTTCAAAGTAACAGATCGCCATTTTGATAAATGCTCTCATCCATTCCCTTAGCAACAGGTAAATGATTCATATCACTTTCATGTGTACACTAAATATGAAACTTCTATCAGAAACTGTCTGTCTTAGATCAGCATAATAACTGAGGAGTGGGGAATCCAGCTCATCTGGATCTGTTCAAAGGTAAAGCCTGCCTGCAATCGTCTCCATAGCTAACTAATAAACTTGCTGTATCTAGTTTGTTTGACCTGTGCACCGCTGAACGTTTAAGATTATCTTGAAGTTTTCAGCGGTTGACTGAAGAGTGGGAAAAAATGGCTACCACAAGTTTAAGTGGTCAGTGCTTCTCTGTTGTAATCCATCTGTTGACATTAGGGTGGGTGACCGAATCTAACTAGTGACACATTAAGATAACATTGGGGTTTTAATTATTACCTCAGATATCTAATACCTGGGAAAAGACATCAACCTGCTGACGAAGTAGAAGTGAATCGCATGAACTCAAGAGCTGGACTGAACATTAACCAGCTATAGAGTTCCTGCTGAGGTTAGATATACCTACAGAAGAAAGGTCAGGAAACATATAGGCTTAGACAGTCTCTATTTGAACTATTGCGGATTATATGTAGTAACTGACTGGGGTTGATAAGAACAAGACTGAATGTCACGCACACCAACGGACAGCAAAACATGCCTTGGACTCATATGTTACACTGAGTCCTTAATGCTCAAACTGAACGCACTCACCTTAAATGCATACAGATAGTCCATCAAATTACACACTGGTGTATTGCTAAATATATTAAACTAGAGAATACTGTATTTACTTTTCCAGAGTAGAAAGTAAAGGCTAAAAGCGCCGGCCACTTTTACGAAACCCGTTCGCTGTTTCAGTCAGCCCTCGTCACATGACCAGGGTAGATCTCTGAGGTAGGAGGAAGACATCACTCAGTTTCACAATGTTAGCCCTTAAAAAAAATCCACAAAGGATTAGCTGAACTCTCTCTGACCACACGCACACAAACACACACATTGTTTCAGGAGATAATAATTAACTTGGTTGAGTTGGAGGCAAAAGAGCAGCCAATAACTGCTGAGGCGCTGTCATACAGCAAACAGTTTTATCTTTACTGAGCTTCTTCATCTCCAGGCTACCTGCTGCTGGGAAGTCTTATTACAGCAAAGTTATATTCTGGTCCTCTATATCTCACTGTTTAGAATTACTAATAGACACACACAAGTTCCCAGGCTTGACAGAAAGCAGCCAACTCTACTTTGATCTTGTTTAAAGATGGTAGTTTTGGGAACACATTCAACAATTTAGATGTTACATTAATGTGGTTTTGCATTTTGTTCATCTGATTTTTAATGGTTGTTGAGACAAGAAAGACATGTAAATCTTGTGTTGTTATGATTTCTTGTGGCTATAAAAGAAAATTATTTTACAGTCTTGACATATCAAGCTTGTTTTGTTGTGATCACATCACAGTAATTATACACAGTGAGTAAGTAAACACACAAAAACACTAATCATAATCATTATTCCATGATAACACAGTATTACTTTCATATTTCTTAAGTCGTTTATCTATTTTTCGAGGTATTTTAATTCTACTTTGCCGACTAGCAAAGTCAGTGTGTGGGAGAGTGAAGTGCAGTGTTTAGATTTTCCCCTCATTCATTTTGCGTATGACTGTTTTAATAGGAAAATCTATGAAAATAATTTTCTATCTATGAAGTTAAATTTTCAGAAATTTAACAGAGGCAGTATTTTGTTGGAAAAAAACAAAATAAAACATCAGAAAGAGTTAAATACATGGTCTCTCTGCCCTCCTGCATATCTCTCATGGTTGACTAGTTGTGTGTCATGGATCCACTTCCACCTCCTAAATACTCTGCATTCTCTGCCTTAACAGCAGGGATTAGGTTTCAAACTTGGACAGTACTTGTGTTGTTTACATCCAGCAAGAAAGCCCCTTCGAGATTCCATGCAGGTACTGTACTGTATACACCAGGGTTTGTCAATGTGTGCTTGGCTCACACAGTTGTACATCGGAAAAGGAAGCAGCTGACTGAATGCTGACTAAAATGCAAAGCTAAGGGAAAGTAGGTATATCCTAGAATATAACAACACTGGTGCTACAAGCAAGAAACAGTGAACAGGACTATACGAGTAAAACCGTAAACTCTCACTTTATCTCTTGACAATACAAGTACAATAAAAGATGAACCTCATGAGAGGTCATAGTCTCTATCACTTGTTATTGAGTGGAAAATGTTTTTGATGCAGTTGTACTACAAACATCATCATTTCCAGCAACCTGCACATTCAGCCCACAGCTCAGTCAACTATCATCAACACAGATTGCTGAGAGCCATTCTGGGAAATGTAGGAAATGTATAACTCAAGTAAAAGAACACCAGAGGGGGTTGACAAAGAAGGTAAATCAGTGAAAAAGGACACAATCCTTGTAATTCTTGAGATAAAATCAAGCATAATAATTCTTGGAATTCAGTAACTTATGATATCTAACAATATGAAACTATTCAAGTTTGGCTTGTTCCTTTAAGCTTGTGATATTTTCTGCTTCAGCATCTTGATGGGCCCGAGATGAACTTGTTCAGAAGCTCTTGAGTTGAGGAATGCTGCTTTGTTTGGCTGCTGCCCAGCTGCCCTACCAGCTTTGCCAATCCTGTTTATCACATCAATCCCACCAGCAGCCATGCAATTATAGTTTTTATAATCACACGCCAGTATTATTTTAGTGCTTCCAACACTGGCAGCCTATCGAAGAATTTTTTTTTTATGAAGAATACAGAAAAGAGGAAGGAAAGTGTTTTAGTTGTGGAACCGTCGACATTCCCCAGAGCTCTAATGAAAAGGGGATTATGAACAGGAGCAGCTTTCTCGGTAGATCTCAAGTGTTTTTGAGCTATTCTGAACATTTTTATTTTTGAACTCAGAAGTACACAGGCAGGGAATTGGCTCTATGATGTGACTAGAGTTGTACACACATAGCTCTGGAGGGATCAGCACATCCAAAATACACACTCCAATGCCAGAGAGGGCCAAAAGAGCTGATGCAGCATAAATGTGGGCAAATGTGAACTCAAGTGAAATTTCGAGCTGAATAGCTACAGTCTTGGGTCGTAAAGACCATAATCTGTTAATAGCAAGTGTCATCTCCTCAGGAACAGCATTTAACCTGGTTCGAGGGTCGACAGCTCTGAGTCATGTGATTTAACATGCCAACGCCTCTGGGGCCGGACCTGACAGGAAAGACTGAGGCCACTCTGTGTGCGGTCGTGTGGACTTACACTGTGAATAACCGCTGCCACGGCATCTGTAATCTGGTTGGGAGCGTTGGGGTTGCTCATGGCTCCGCAGTGGAGTCGCTGCTGGAGAGGATCTGGAAAGCTGGTTTGGATAAGCGCGGCTTTAGCCCTTCTCTTTCTCACTGGGACTCAGACAGCTTTTGGGCAGCATAACCTGGAGACAGACACAGATCCAGGAATTAGTTTGCAAGAAACTGGAGATTTATAATTTGAGGAAAACAAGAGTGAAAGAGCTTTGGACAAGTAATCTCTAAATATGAAGTGATATATTCCAGCACATGGAACTGGAAAACATAATGTCTATAGAGGTTAAGTGAAGATGGCTGCAGTCATTGGGTCAATGACATTACATTGTCATTGACTGCAAAAGATATTAAAACAAATATCAAAATGAAGAATATACTTTTAAAATGTTGCACAATTACTTTGTGTCCTATCAGACATTAGCAGTTCTCCAAGGCTGAACTTAGACTCAGCAGAACTCTGAGCTAAATGCTAACATGCTAATATACATACATTTGCAAATGAGCACTGAACATGAAGTACAGCTGAGGTTGATGGGAAATGTTGAGGTTGGATATGTAGGCAAGTAAAGCCATGAGTCAGCAGTGTAGCACACTGCAATGCAAAAAGTGGCTATGAGGCTAAAGTGCAGCACCAACAAAATCTGAGCCATGAGGCAACATGGATCAGTGTCCTGACACCGTCTCTACTGTGACATGTGGTCCAACTAAGGACTAATCCAATTTCAGGGTTTCCTGGAACCCCTAAGGACCTCTGAGTTCTCTGGGCCCCACTTCAGACACTCCACTAGCATAAAGTGAATATCACATTTTTGAGGCAGCAGTAAATGGGAGACAATCACATTACATTTGAGACATAATGGCAGCAACGCCAGAAGAGGTATACGTCAACAGACTTTTATCAGCGGTGACAATCTGTCTTTTTTCTTTTGTATGGTTCATGATTTGAAGCCCTGCAGCACTTCCTCACTGCCATTCAAGGTCATTAACCATTGGTCAGATAAGAGCCAGATAACACAGCGCTACTGTGCAGGGGACCCTTTGATAAGCAGCAGCACGTGCCTCAGCTCACCTACAACTCCATCATTCCATCATGACAAATAACCACAGGAATCCACCGGAGACGGGATGAAATGTTAATGAAGATGTATGCTGGTATGACGTAAGAGGACAATAAAGCACAGTAATCAGTACTGTGCTGTCTGGGAGTTGGACTGTTTTTAGAATCTATTAATATTTACTCAGTTTTTAATAAAAAAGGCCCAAAACTGATGCTGGTTGTCTTTAGGGCTGTGACAAAACAAGAGTTTTATTTTTTTTAAAAAGAAGAAAAAAAATCAAATGTCTGTCTAATTAATTGAAAATAAAATAACTGTTTACATCATTGAGCTTCAATGTTTGGCTGCACCAACAAATCGGTATCTGCATGAATTAGTACAATCATATAACTTGTACTTCTTGCTAAACATGATATATTTAAACTTCTAATAGAAGCAAACAGCAAAGCCTGTTGACTACAGTTCTTTTGATTGTAGTTCAGAAAAAATGACTGAGATCTTACTGTCTCCCTTACAACAATGATGGACAATGGTCTTCCTCGAGACAAGGATCAGACAAGGGCCCTTTTTTGGTTCACTTTTCAGAGACACAGAAAGAAATCATGCTGTGCCAGAGACTCTCTGGCTTTCTGACAGCAGCTATCAAAGAAACGATAAGCTTCTGTGAGCACAATCATATCAATGACCTTGTTGAAAGCGAGGGCTTTCTACGCAGCATGTTTCACAGATGTACAATCAATGACAAGAGATGTAAAAGTACACTGCTTACAAAATGTTAGCGATATTCGAATGTCATTTCTGTGACTCTTCCAGTCTCTCTGTGTCTCTGTCCAACCTGCTGATGACACTCTGTGACTCCTGAATGTAAAGGTTAAAGTGCATTTAGGTGCATTCTGAAATATCCCTAACTTTTTGTGAGTAGTGCATGTATGAGGTGGGGAGAACAAACTTGTATTGGAGCAAGGGGACCTAAAAATACACACCGTTTCTTCAACACTCCTCTTTGCTCTGACAACCTGCTTGTCATTGCACCAAGTGTTAATTGCCTACCATCAGCTGTTCTATGGCTACATAACAACTTTAACTAGTTGCGACAACGCAATCCATGCAGTAATTCAGATAAAGGAGTCTGCTGGCATTGGTTTGAAGATTGCTTTCTCAGTAAACTTAGACACCACTATTGTGGAAGAGGCAGGGCTGGCTACACATGGATAAAGTTACAGAGCCCTGGGATCCTGGTTGAAAACCATGGGAACCAGCTTATCTACCTCAGGGCATGTCTGTAATAATACCGTTAGGATAACAATAATGATCAGAAGAAGAAAACAATAATACCAACGGAAAGTGGATTGGTAGGCAAGTAGAGCCATCGTCCACCAAAATGACTAGTGTTTTGTCTGCAATCAGGCAAAATTTGCCTGTCAGAGGACTGAATAAAGAGGAACTGACTGTTCTTGTGTAATAACTGAAATGTCCAGAAGGACATGAACGAGTGCTGACAGTGCAAGAGGAAGTGTGGACAAGATGCTCTGTATTTATCCTGGAAGAAGTTCATCATGTCTTTCCAGAGTCATCCAGAAGTCCAGCGCCTCACAAGCTGTTCCTACAAGAAGAAAAGTGGAAGTGTGGTATTTATTTTCCAAACTTTTCCGTTCTTGATTTAGCCACGGCCTCAGATGTGCACACAGGGCTTTGGGAAAACTATCCTTCTAGGAGGAAGCAAGTATGAAAACAGGAAGAAGTAACTGCTGCAGATTTACACTGGTCAGGAGGAGCTATAAACTTATTTAAAAATGACAACTTTTTTTTCTTGTATCTGTGACGTCAAACCTTTGAAAGAGTTAACTGAAAACGATGCCTATGCATGGACCTGGACATGTCTTCCAGAGCTATTATGGTTTAATCCAAAGACTATTATTAACCAGCAATGTCTACCCTGTGACATTATAGGTTAACTCAATGTGTCACAGCATAATGAGCTGACATCTTCATCTGTTCCTCCTACAGGCAGAAGACGCTTAGGGCAGAGTATCCAATCATGTCGAGTGTGTTTCAGATTCTGCCTTCTACATAAAACACTATTATCCACAGCAAGTAACTAACAACTGCAGCAATTGTGGTTTACACTACATCTAGCATATTACCCACACACATACCAGTCCTAAATCTTATATATGGAAGAAAAATATCAACTCTCCAAAAGTATGAACTGTGAAGATTCAATTTACAGGTCAAAAATTTATTCATTGATATTTCCTATCTGAGTGACTTGACAGCTTTCGCGGTAACGAGCTGCTGCAGCAATTCTCAGGAACTAACATTTCGTACAGGGTGATTGTATCAAGTCCAAGTTATCATATCTTATTTGGAATTAATCTGAATGTTACCAAACTAGAGAAATGATTGTGACATATCTTCAGATGAAGGTGAGAGATTAGAGCAGGGAGTTGGCTTCTCTTTGGTCGTCACTAAGATCCTGTATGACTCATCTGTCCCACAGAGAAAAACTGTTTTGCTTGTTTTTGTTGTTTACAAAATCCACTCTGAACATCGTAGAAGTGGCCAAAAAAAAAAGCGTTGTCACTGTAGAGCAAGATCTCAGCCAGGAAGGGCCATTTTTCTGCTCTTCTGTCATCCCATGTTTAAGATTATCCCCTCATAATGACAGTAAGGGAAATGAGTGAGACAGTCACACAGACAACGAGACAGAAGTTTGAAGCCTCAGTTAAACTCACAACATAAGCCCACATGCGTTTAAAAGAAGTGATCTCGTCCCGGCCAAGCTCAGCCTCCGTCGACAACTTGGCACGTGAGTGTCGACCACAGACTGTGCGCTCTTCTACAAATTCTATCAAAAAGGTATAATTAAAGAACAGTTCAATAAAATACACAAACTGACAATAAAAATGCCTGTCCAGGAATAGAAGCGTGATCACAGTGTCCAAACCTCAACCAGCAGTCTGGCCTGTACTTATAAAGGCAGGACAATCACAGAGAGGAAAGAGCGGTTTCATGGTTTCATTAGAGAACTGGCTTCAAAACTAAACCAGCGAGTGATTCATCTGCCCCCTTTCAGCCGACAATGCATTTTTCCAAAGAGACAAAACATACTGTGAAGTTGTGATAGGCCGAAGTGTTGTAGAGATAAATTTGTGGCCTTTCTGTCCAGTATAATACTGCACTGTGACATTCTGAACAGTGCATAGTAATGAGACCGTTATCACCTGTTGAAGACACATGCAAGAGCTGAATGAAAATAAGCTCTGTGCGCCGATGCGGCTATAAATGGTCTATTGTGCATCAACCACAGCATTTAAAACACCATGGCCTTTAAAGGCTCTAATTTGGGATTCATGACAGTGGAAACGTTTATTTGTCCCACTTGAGCTCAAGTGTTTGTTTGCTCTGCTGTGTAACGTGTAGAGCCAAGCAGGATTTGTTTACAGCTGTCTATAGCTACAGATCATCATGATCCTATGGATACAGATCATCATGGTCCAACCGTGACTCAGCTCCACTCCTTCAGGACAACTACATATTGAGACACGAACAAGAGCAATCTTGTTAAGTTTGATTAGACCTGACCTGGCAAACTACAGCCATGTCTCACTTAATGAAGGACTAACCCACATAAACAATTAAGTAAACAGGTAATACATTCAACAGAAAACAACAAGCAGTACAAAGTGATGAGGTCATTTGAAAACAGGACAACTGGTTAAGAAATAGAAAAGAGGAGCAGTACCGTACCTTTGTGTGCTTACTGCAGAGAAGCCACCGCAGACATTGTAGTGCAATTCTGAACTCTGCTGTGAAGAGCAACCTGGGGCTGGTCAGAGTGCAGGGAGAAAACAAACAAGAGGGAGAAACCAGAGAGATAGGGAGACAAAAGAAATGAGAGTTAGAGATGTGGAGCCTGCGAGCTGACCGATCATGTGGCGTCCAGCCTCTCGCGGAGCAGAGTGCTTTCTCAGACCAACGTGCACCAACTGATAACAGCAGCCTTCCTCCTCAGGATTATGTTTCCTCCTCTAGTCTGCTGACAAGTAGCCATGTGACTCCAGGACCCATTCAACACTGACTCAGAGGCTGCTACAGACACAAATCTATGAGTCTGTCTCTCCCTCTCTCACAAACACATGCAACCTCAAGCTTAAAGGTGGAAATCAACCTTAATGATCAGTGCCCATCATAAAAACACTTAACCATGGCTTTGAAGGTCTGAGACGAGCGGTGGAGGAGAACTCAGTGTCTACCTGCCATTCCTCATCACTGCTCAACAATTTCTATCAGCTGTCACCAGTGAGTTTTGTTCACTTTATTAGAATGAGTATCCACAATTATACCCAAAAAAAGCAAAGAAAAAAAATGTAGAAATATTTTTTCTGCATTCCTCCTCAGTGAATCAACTGACCAGTGACTTAGTTGGGATATTTGTACCAAGACTATGAGTCTAGTAGGTGTGTGATATGACTAATAGGCTGATATTTAGCAGGAATGTTTACCATGTTCACCATCGTTTAATGTGTTACCATGCCAACTTCTGTTAATCAGCAGAAAATACAAAGAACAATTGAGACTGATAGGAATGTCATTAGCTCTGCATTGGTCACAGACAAAAGTAAAGTTGGTAAATTAGGATTTTTGACCTGATGATGGCACTAGAGGGAAAATATAAACACTTACAAAGTGATTGAAATTCATCCTCTGAGCTACAAGGCAACCCATCAAATAGTTAGTGAGACTTTCCATATAAAACCACAAATCTGAGCCTCGCTGGTGATCACCATGATTCATTCCTTTATTTCTGTGCAACATTTTGAGGCAATCAGTCTGGTAGGATGTTAAGATATTGCAGCTTAACACACATTGATATATCCATCTTTAAAGGTGAGGTGCTTTGTTAAGTGGCTGACAGTAATGATGAACTAAGACATGTTAACACGTTGGCTCTGTGATCACATGAGGATTACTCACACCGTCTCCCACATGGAAACGTTGCATTTATTCTGAGAAGGTCCATTACAACCTACAACAGTGACTTTGATTCGTGGGTGGCCACCTGGTCAAGAGTAGGATTTTAACATGAAGATGAACATGAGATGAAAGGGAGTGTCACAAAAGACTGGTTTACCACCACATGCAAGCAGATGAATGACATGTCTCCTTTCAAATAATACTGCAGGACAGGGGTGTGAGTCATTAAGCGCTTGCTGTTTTTAGACCACTGGCCATGTTGACTTCTCATGAAGGGCACTGAAACTCTGGCAGGAAGCTTCCAAGCATCTGGAGAACAGCGACTAAGTAATCAATATTGTAAGCAATGAGCAATGCCAAGGGATACCAGTACGCCTCAGAACACAATGACATTTGGAACCGCATGCTTTTAGACGTGTTTATACATCTGCACAGGATGTTTATTCATTCATTAATACATCTGCTCTGTTAATGAAATCAGCAGGAAAGAAATAGCGTGTTGCCTAATATGTCTTTAATTATTAACTTGTAATGACTTTTGATTTATTTGTGGATACTGAAACACCCACACAGATTACCAAACTATTTCAGTCAGGTTGTTTAAGCATGTCTGTTGCACTTCACCTGAATTATCCCCTTATGTTGGGAAAATATCAGTTCTGGGGTAAAATTAGGGATAAAATACACACGGGCATGCCACAGGTTCTTAGAGTATTTGGCAATGGGAGAAAAAAAACCTGTCATGTCATGGAGGAATCAACACTATTACACAATAAATCCCACCTAAAGTCATAAAAGCCGCCAGATTAATTGTGTTTTGCAGCGAACAAAGAACAGTCCTGTGATCTAAACAAGTTGCTTACCCCTTCGCCAAATCATCGAGCGCTGCATTCCACATCAGCTTACATGAGCCTTAGGCCTAAAGAAACACCCAGCCCCCGGAGGAGCCTGAATTGTGTGTGCATGTGTGTGAGATATAATTGTTTGTCCCCGGGGATGTGGGCTCACTGTGGAGTCACATGCATGTCTTGCGGGGAAAAAGAAACGCAGTCAAAAGCCACAAGCAGCTAAAATTGAAGTCCATGACTTCAAAGTCTTGGGGCTTTCCTCAATCCCAACAGTGTGCTGATAATAGCATTATCCACTGTGGTCAGCTAAAGAGGTGTGACTTCATGTGTGCAACTTTTCCTCAGCCATGACCAACAGATGATACGCTTAGTTCACAATCCTTTACCTGCACAGAACAAACACTTTGTCCTCATTCTTGCTGTTTTGTGATGTTCTGAACTAGTCTGGAGGTTTTGGCTCAATTTGTTTGGCCGACTGTGGTGAAATAAAACAATCTGCGCTTCATCCAAACCATCATGTATACGTTTCACAACGCGTCTCTCTACAGAAAGAAATAAAATCAAAAATAACTTTTAATAAGATTCTTGCACAGTAACAACCCGCCTTCACTTTTTCTAGCTTTTGCCCAAAGTGTTAACACAACTTGGAAATAGTCCCTCCGGCTTCCTGTTATTCTTCTCTCCCTTCATGTCTAAAACTAGGCCATATTCCTAGACATAAAGTAAAACTCACTCAAGTGCTGCAGCCTTGCACAGGCTGTCCTTCAAATAGAGTCAAATATCACGTGAACAAGTGACCGTGAGGCGTCAAACCTGTGCAGCCCAACTTCAAATTTCAAAAACTTAAATTGAGAGGAACTCACCCTGCGCTCTCGCCCAGCCAAGCCTCCTGTGCAGCCTGCCAATGCAAAGACTGACCTCAATGTAGCTCTATACCTCTGACAGCTGTCCTGTTTGTGATCTCTATGGGGATTTGGCAGTGGTGTATGCTGATAGCCGTGCCTCTGTTGCCTCTGAGTGTTTTAGCCTGAAATAGCTCAGCAGTTTAAAAGTCACCTCGCCACGTCCTGAGTCCTTTCAACATGCAGACATCTCTGCCTCCCTGCTCTGCTCTTCACAGCTCAGTGGCCACACCGACTTCACTCGGCCCAGCACTTCAGCATGACTGTGCTGAGTTATGTGCACGCAGTCGCTGGAACAGGTCCAGTCCCACACAGCCAACAGCTGCACTCGGTCAATGTATGGTCATCTTTATCTCAGTCTTTGTTCTGTCACAGGGCAGGCTAAAGACAGCACCTCCCACCCCAAACACAGCACCTGTCTTTGGGGTGAAGAGGGATTGAAGAGAGAGCTAAATCCTGAGCTTACATAATGCCTGTGCATTGTCCTGTCCTCCAGAAAAGAAAAAGCACTCACCAGTCAAGCATTTTTATACCTTGAAAAGAGATATGTTGTGTGGAGTAGCAGGCCAGTGCAGTACAGTAGAGTTTATGATAGATGACATGAACGATGAGGAATTTATTTTGAATTAATAAGTGTCACTCAGTGAGGTGTGCAGAGATCAAATTTGTGACAGAGAAGATGTGCGAGCCAAAAAGACAGGGCATCTTTTGGTGCAGCCCATTCATTATTCATCTATGAAATATCAAACTTCAGTACATCCCTGTGCCCGTTAAAACCAATCTGATGTGCTTTCTACCCGCATGTTTTCTAATAAAGAAATATCTGTCAATATATCATATTTCCATGTACTTGATTTTGATTAATATACTTCCATTAGATAAAAGGAAAACAGCCAATGTTGAATCTGTTTTTTGTGATATGTCTATTCCTGCAATTCTAATAAATAGTAACATCTGCTGGGGAATTACAAGGCCACAATATATCACCCAAAGGAATTATTCATCTGTCCAAAAGAAATGGAGGCAGCTGTAATACAAACAGAATAATAAATAGCTATATAATGGCTCTTGGCCTTTTGTATATTGTTAAACACAACAGTGCACAGTGGACAGAACAGGATATTTAGTGACTTCTAATATCAGCTGATTGGACCCCCCCTCCTTTCAGGAGTGTCAGGGTGTGGCGGCACCTCTGCTCATAACTGCGTGAAGGACTGCTCAGGTTGCAGCCGCTGCACAAAAAATAAAACAGTGCTCTCACAGAAATGTGGTAATTGTGAGGCTCAGAGGCAGAGCACTTTCAATAACTGTATTTACTCTCGTGAGACTCAGACTGGGACAGGAATAAAATATCCCCTGGGCTCCCACAACCCAAACAAAGGACTCAAAATCTCATGCTACAGTCAAATACAAATCTGCCATTTATCCATTTCCTGGGAAACAGCATAATGTGATTACGTTTGTGTGGCGGACAACACAACCTCTGCTAGTAAAGGCTGAGAAAAGGCATGACCTTACTCTGCCATGGGAACGCACGACAGCACTGAAGGTGGGTGCAGGGGGGGAATAGAAAAGATGCCCGACTATATCTCATGTAGCTGGAGGTATAATTAGATGCTCCAAAGAGACTACAAAGTGCAGACAGATCAATGAGATTTAATGTGAGGGGAGTGCAGCCCAAACTATGCATGGTCCAAGGTGTACTGCCAAAGCGCTTAATGGTAATTAAATGCAACTTAGTAGGCTAGAGCAGAACAACAGCCAAGCAAGGAGTCTGAAATGTAGACAATGATGTGACTCCACAATCTCTAACTAATAATAAACAAGCCTAAAATAAGAGTGTTTAGGTTAAGATGGATATTGGGGGGCTAATGTGTTTACTGACAAAATAATGGGTCTGTTTATCTGTGAAAGGGAAGGTAAAATAAACACGATGAACCAAGAGGCCATGATAAAAAAAAAAAAAAAAGAAAAAGCTTACTATCTACCTCTTTTCCTTCCTTCTCTTCTGCATGACCAAGCAATTCAGGACAGGAATGTGAGGACTCTCTGCTCGACTGTTTGTGCGTCGACACTTTTTCCCCCCTCTCCCTAGCAAAACACACCACAAATCAGTTAACAATAAGTCTGTTTGACAAATTCCACTGAGGCGAAGATAAACAAATAAAAGCTAAGACTGTGATCACAGAGATAAGACTGATCTATCTGATGTGTTCAAGTGCCGCGTCGGATTGTGCGACAAAAGAACGCTGAAGAGCTCTGGAATTTCAAAGCCTGTTTCTTTTAAAACATTAAAAGAAGGTCCGATTCACTGAAACAAACATGACTCATGAGGGACTGAACTGCTCAGGTTTGCTGAGATAAGAAGTTTGTTTTGCTTAGATTTAATATATTCTTGGGAAAGATGATTCCGTGTTCCTGTGTCGCAGCCTTTCTCGATAAAATATCTCCTCAGATAACCTGCAGTGCACATGGAGATGATGCGAGTGGTGAGTCAGCAGAGGAGACACATCCTTCCTCTATCCTGCCTGAGGGCATACCCTGACATCTATTAGCCACATAAACAATTCTAGGACCATGGTTTCTAAACTGTGGGACTGCAGGGATCCCAGAGGTGGTGGTGGTGGTGGTGGGGGGGGGCTTCAAATAGGCACAGACCATCATCAGGTCAACCTTACAGGGATTCATTCATTCACAATAAAGTTAACACAGATTGTAACCAAATGATTCACCATCACATGAGAGTCAAGAGTGGTTTAAGACACAGTTCACAGACTATTTCTGTCACATCACCCTTTTGAAGCTGAAAAAGTAAATCCTCCGTTAACCCACAAAGTGATGCCACTTGTATCAACAGGAAACTAAATTTGGCAAAACCACCACCAACTATCTCTCCATCAGCCATCATACTCCACACTTTCATTTTTGTTGCGTAATAGAAAAGTTCTCAGATTGTCGCAAGTTTCGTCAGTGAACTAAAGAGCGAGATAAGCTTCATCATAACTGGATCTAACTGAGCGAGCATCGCCAACGTCATATCTGCTGTCACTCTTGTGTCTCACACATGTGTTGATTTGCTGTTTGAGTAATAACTCCTGCTGGCATCAGAGCAGGAAACGCTCAGGTGAACCTAATAACGTTAACGATGTCTGCAGTAACCAACAGTGTCATCAGCTGCACCTGTGTCACAAAGGTATGCTGCAAAAGAGCTCCATTCATCTTTGTCGCAGTTTTCTTCCCTGGTCATATGCGCACCATAATGAATTAGATTATATCATCATTAAATCCAGTTATGATGAGTGTCTCTTCTAACCCAATCTACAGTACAGTAGTCCTACACATTATACGCCAAATAGTGTGACTGCTTATTATTGTCATTACTGGTTATTCTGCTGATTATCTTGTTATCCAGGCAAAAACAGAAAAAAAACACATCAAGTTCCCAGTGACACCTTCAAATGCAAAAACATTACAGCCACTAGTTACTAAGCCATAATCAAAATAGTTGCTAATCTATTTTCTATCCAACAGCTGACTGACAAATGAGACTGCATGAGTTTTTAACACAGCTTTCACCTTCTGCTGAGTCGTGTACACTCAACAAATGAATCGGCCTCATTGTCACTGTCCCCACTTCACAGATATAAATAATGTCCCCATTCATATTCATATTCATCACAGGCAGCTCTTTACGCTCATGTCAACCTATGACCTGAGCAACAAAAGGACACACCAGGCTGCTCATTCAGTGCACTGAGCAATGAATGAATGATGAATGAATGAGTTAAACTGACCACACCCCCAGTCTCCACATTGCCTTGTTGAATGTCTCGTTCGGTTTCTGAGGACACGAGTTTAAAAAATAAAATTTTTAAAAAACCAACCCCTGAGGTTTTTACGCTGACTATAATGAGACTCATCCATGAGCATCACATGTTTGCGCCGCAGCTGCTGTCAGGAGGAGTGACCGTTAGCTTCAGGAGAAACTCCTCCAGCATAAATTAAAGGAGGCTGGGTACCGGGCTAGACTTCACCCAACAGCACGACCACGTTCCCACTGCTCCCCTTCCTCTTTCCCTCTCTCTACATAAAAATCTACACGTATATTACCTGGATAATAAGCTGCTAATCAAAGCGAAGTCCACAACCAACAACACCACCACCAGCACCACCAGCAGCAGCAGCAGCAGCGGATACATTCATGCATGTGTGGCAGTAACAGTAGCTCACTGCCGCCTCTCCTCACAGGAGGATAAGTCGACAGCCAACACCAGTTCACGACCTTCACAATATCGCCGGTTCAAAGCGAAAACGTGTTTTCATAAAGCGAAATCCCAATGTGGCTTACAACGACACACATATTGTGGCTTATTTACTCACCGGTGCCTGGTACTCACCTTAAACTCTCTCTGAATGACTTGCTCGGCCGGTGTCAGCGCGCTGTGAAAAAGATGTGATCACATCCGGTACAACTATTTCACATTAAAAATTTCCAACGCACCCACGACTTACGGGTGATGAAATAGCAATTACGTAAAGTTTATTATTATTTCACGTGGGATGCACAGATTAAACTTTTTTTTGTACTTTTCTCTGGTGCTTACTATTGTTGTGAAATATTAGATTGTTAGAGTTACTGAGATAAAACTATTTGGCTACAGGATTTCTGTAAAAGAACTGCGAACAATCTATGTAAAAAAAAATATATATTAAAATATTATGAAAATATCAGAAATGGACACAGTTGTCAGATAAATATAGTGGAGTAGATTTATAAAATAAAACAAAAAGAAAATATTAAAGTGCATCAAAACTATATAGAGTAGCTTAAAGTACTGAAGAAAATGGAGAAAAGTGGTGGCAATGTGTAACTGCCTGTAAAAAGAAGAATACTGCATTCAAAGGTGATCCTATCACAAATAGAAATACTAAAGTATCATGTTTATAAGATATAAAGACGAGGTTTCTGTGATTGTGGATGTTGTGCCTTTATTTTGAAGATCAAATTCCGGTGTAACTCGGATCGTTTCTCTCACTTTGTCGCCCGTGTCTCCAGACACAAATTGCTGCGCCTGCGTATATGATGATTCATATTTCTGATGAAGGGCTGGGGGATGGTGTCATTCTGTAACGATGACCGTGACCTCATCACACCTCAAAACGATGAAATGTCTGTCAAACATTTTGAGGGTTTTTTTTTTTCATGACGTCGCCGTTTATTGCCAGTTATATCTTCTGACTTTCATCATCATCATCACCAGTGCTGGCACAATTTTAGTCCATGAAAGTTGTTCTTAATTCAATCAGAATAATGTAAAACTGACCTTTGTTTGCTGCTTTAGTTTAATGTGACCATAAATTCTAAGATACATTCTCATTACAGCTTGTTTTTGAAGATCACTCATCAGCAAGGCTGTCAAGGATTATCATTGTTATTTTAACATCCTAAAATCACTGCAGTGTCTGTGCAGTATGTGACCATCTCTTCCTTTAGACCCTGTATTAACCTGCCAACTCTGCCTCAGGGCACCACACCTACAGACTTACTAAATATCAACAGGTTTACCAGACCTTAAGTCTCAGGGTGACTCCTGGGTGACTCCTGCTTTTTAAACTTCATTCATGAAGCAATAGCTCTCTGTCATCACTCTCATCAATATTGACATGAACAGCATCCATGCTGTCTCTTAACCTGTCATTCCTGTCTTGACCAACAGGCATCCCAGAGCCTTCCTACTGCTCTGTACTCAACTGACGGTCACCTGCATGTACACCTGCACCTCATCACCCATTATTAGTCAGTAAGTATATAAAGCAGTCCATTAGCCACCACAGACTTGCTATTGTGCCTTTTAACCTGATTTTTAACCTTACTGCTTCCTTAGTGAACTCCTCTGCCCTCTCTGACTGCCTGTGTGTTGCCAAGCTAAACAGACCAAGTAACCCTTTCCCTTGTTGACTTACCTGCTGTGCCTCTGTGCTCTACTTTTAGGTCCATACTACAACTTGCTCAGTAACTTGTCCCCTTCTTTGTGAAGCCTGTGTGTCACACAGTGTTCAGTAGAATGTTTATGCAGTCTTATCTTGCTTAATGACACT
>OMNW01017290.1:130913-151171 GCA_900303245.1 Selene dorsalis
ACCTATTATGCTTGTGTTTATTTTATTTTATTTTTTTGTAGCTGTGTTGTAAAACAATTTACTTTATGATTTTCCAGATAATTACAGTGCCTATTTAAAGTTCCTACTGTAACTGGATTTACACACTCCTTTCCATGGAGTAAGTCTGGGATCACATGAAGGACAAAAGACAAAAGGACGACCTAAAGCACAGGGTGTGTGTGTGTGTGTGTGTGTGTGTGTGTGTGTGTGTTTGTGTGTGTGTTGCATTTTGTATTAGATTTAATGAATAAATGAAAAAGGTACCCATGTTGTTATTTTGAAACCACTCTCCCGTGGCAACAACCTTTGCATGACAGTGCAAAGTTGAATATTTTTCTAATGTGAATGGTCACAAGTATGCACCTGCACAGAGTTAGGGGGACCCCTAGTGGTAGTGGTGGCATACTGCTACTGAAATCACAAGTTAAAGCCATTAAATATTTTGATAATTTCTTTCTTTCTTTCTTTCTTTCTTTCTTTCTTTCTTTCTTTCTTTCTTTCTAATATAAAATAAAACCACACACTTTATCTGCCTGATGTTTATACAGGTATCAGGTTGGCTTTCACTTCCCCCCCTCGGTTGAGACTGTACTGATAGACTGCCACCAAACAGTTTCCACAGATTACATGGATATGTTTGGTCATAGCTGATTAAGGTTGTGTGAGGCCGGTGGTTGGAGTGTGGACATGTCAGTCATTGAGGAGCAGCCTGGATTTGCACGCCGCTGCCTCCGTGTGGAGAGGCTGGTTTCTCTCGGCGTTGATAGGCTGGTTTGTTGTTGATGTTCTGTCAATCTCCATGTCACAGGGGGAGAGGTCAGTGCGGCTAGCATAGCAGGCTACACTGCAGAACCACCCAGGAAGTCTACAAAGTTGCTAATTAACGTTCATTTCATTTTGTTTGTTTCTTTTTCTATAGTAAAGTTGAAACAGCGGTATGAGTTCTGCTGCCTCTCCGGTAAGCTGCATGTTACCAGCCTGACTTTGCCAGTACAACCTACTGTGTAATTACATTAGCCTGCTAGCTGCTTTAGCTGTAGCCGCAGCATCGGTCTGTCTCAGCTAACCGTTAGCCGTCCTGCTAACGTTGTTTGTTGACAACCCTCACTCTACCTAACAGATGACAACATTCATGGCGTTAGCTGTAGGCTAGCTCGTTATCTCTTCTTTGGTTTAAATCCGCTGACTTCACAGCAAATAAATGCATTTACGCTGACACAAGCTAATCAACTATTGAAAACTTCATGAGTCAACGTTAACGTGGAATAACAGTTTAAAGCGAAACTACAGGTCAGCCCCGGTCATCGGCACTGAGGGGCAGACAAAGAGAAACAAATGTGTCAAGAGCTAGTCCATATTAAAACACGGGTAATGATATTCTGATCATTTAATAATTAAGCCAAGCCCTTATTAATATTAGTAATTAAGTGATACATATAAAATGCACTAGCTGGATGGAAAATGGCTATTACGGTCAATGTTGACTGAGTACATTGCCATACTGCCAAACGCCTAATTATACACACGGATTAAAATAAAATGAGAGTAGTAATTAAAATAGGACAGTGCTATGAGAAGTGTCTTTACTTAAATTAGCTGTGAACTACAGACACCTACTAGTAGGTAATGTCATATGTTGTAAAACAGTAGTGCACGAATACTGCACACTGTCCTCAGATATTGACATAGCTAAGTAATTCATTAATTAATTTGATGCTGAAATTATATTCCTACAAACCTAAAATATAAATAAAACAGGTGTTTAATGTAACCACAGATCATTAGCAGCGTTAAAAAGACTTAAATGTCATCTAAATTACTGTAAGGTTACAATAATAGTTAGATTAAAAATTCCCTGAATGTTGTTGGAGTTGTGATCACACTCAGACATACAAACTGCACAGCTGCAGTTTGTTTCTGCAGTCACTGATAAGGAATAAATAGACCAGCGAAGGTGGCTGGACAACCCTTGTTTACATGCGTTTTTGATTTGTGAGGCAGCTGCCAAATGATCTCTGTTTGATTTCATTTTGCAGACTATTGGGGAATTATTCCTCATCCTCAGCGAGATGGGTTTCACAGAGGATCAGATCCAGGCGGCAGTGCAGGCGGGGCATTTTTCTGTGCCAGAGGCAGCTGAATGGTGAGTTGACCCAGTGTGTTTTTTTCTCAGGTCCATGTTGTTAGTATCATTCACTGATGTTGTTTCTTTTATTTTTTTTAAGGAAACACATTTCAGTAAACATGGTGTTCCTCTCATATGTCAATAGGCTCTTACAGGGTCAGTATCCACGGCACAGGTTGGTCAAGCAGTCATCGCAGCCAACTGAAACAGCATTTTCTGCTTTCAACCCACCCAAAGAGGCAGCAAGCACCTCAGGATCACATACATCTCCCACTGAAAGTAAAGGTATGGCACCAAGCCTTTTTGACTCTACAGTATCAAAGTTGTTAGATTACTCTACTACAAATAGACCTGATGTTCAAACAGGGATAAGCATTGCTTTGTTGTTATCTAGCTTTGTAAAGACTTCTTGTAATTTCATAGATGTGTTCTATAATTATAATATCCTATTAATAAGACATTGTTTTCATATCTGTTACCTTGAATGTGGTGTAAAGGAATGGATGGTCCATAGACAGAATTATCTCATTAGACTGCCTCTGACTTTTAACAGCATCTCCTTCATTGGTGCTGAGACCATCACAATCATGCAGCCTGTCCCCAGAACCACTACCGGTTGAGTCACGCATCAAACAAGACAAGAGTGACTTTGAAGAACAAGAGAGACAACGTGTTGCCCAGGAAGCCAGAGCAGAAAGAAGACAAAAGAAACAGGTCAGCTGTAATGAAACAGAAGGACTTCTGGTAACAAACAGTCCTAACTCAGCTGGACTGGTAGTTTGTTATCACACGGAGAACAAAATCTTTAAGGCCAAGGGTCTAATTTTTAATCTGAGAAAGAGCATCTTGTCTTCTGTGTTTTGTGCTGCCAGGAGCGTGAACTGGTGTTAAAACGGATCGCTGAGGATCGTAGGAGCTTGCAGGAAAAGATCCAGACCAGCGCTGTGGCAGACACGCCTTCTCCCAGTACTCAAGGGCAGAAGCTTGGAGGAAAGATTCAGACTAATGTTGATAACAACTGCATCCTAATGGTGTGGCTATAAAGAACTTTTGCTTTCTACCGATGATCTGCGTTACAATTATAAACAGTAAAGTGACAGTAATGTAATTGTGTTTTGCCACAGATTCGGCTGCCATCCGGTGAGTCAATGCGAGAACGCTTCCCAGCTGATGCCCCTCTACGCAGCGTTGTGGAGCACATCACCGGACGTCACCCCTCCCTCCCCTCCTTTTCTCTCCTCCAGGGTTTCCCTCGAAAACGTTTCGGGGAGGCGGAGCTTGCTTGCTCGCTGCGCTCTCTTGGCCTCACGCCCAACGCTGCACTGTGTATTCAGACCACTCCTCCAGAAACACCTCAGGAACCACCAAGTCCTGCAGATTCACCCTTAGCTGAGCAGAATAAGCCATCTCCGTGTGTTGTGCCTCCTCAGCCTCATATCCCTGTCCCGGAGGGGCCAGGAGAGCAGGACCCTGTTCTGCCCCCTCCGTTACCCAACCAGCTGTGGGAAGAGGCGGTGAATTATGCAGGGATCCCAGGAGTTGGTCATTCACTGGCTGAGCCATCTCACTTCTGGGGTAAGTATTACATATTTATGTTTTAAAAAAGTTGAAAATTAGTAAAACAATACTGTCTCATGGTTTTATGTCTCCACCAACCAGTTGAGTAGCAGGTCACAATCACTGTTTGAATATAAAATGTCATCATTTCATCATATATTTTGTCATAATTACATGATTACAATGAAGGAACAGATTTTTCGCTCCATCGTAGAGTTGTGAACTGAAGGGAAATGCAGGTTCTTGAAGGATTTCTCATCTGGTATAAAATGTTTTGTTTGGCAAATGTCTCAAATTAAACGCTTCACTACCCATAAGCCTCTGCCACCAGTTCCAGTGAAGTGATTTAATTAAAGCTGCAGATTGTGATTTCAGTTTTCTCACAAGTATAAACCCTCTGCCTCTGCCTCCGCTCACCATTAGTGACCCACTTCACCAAATTTGAAGCTTAGCTTAGCTTAGCTTAGCTGAACTGGTAGTTGTTGTCAGCTTCTTAGTGAACATGTTTATACAGACAGGATTGCAGCTTTTTATTTCAGGAACACATTTTCCTCGTCTCATGTACTGATGACTCAACTGAGGAATTTCATAACCCCTTCCGGCCATAGAGGAGCTCCGACTATGAGTCACCTAACATTAAGGACACAGTGACTTGCTTTTTTTTCAGGAACATTACAGTTCCAGTCTGTCAGGTTGTCAGCTACTGCATATGCTCAAGGAGTTCAACAAACCAGAACACTGAATATTATTTACACTTTATTCAAACAGCTGTTTAGTCTCTGGATGACATTTCTGATGCTCAACAGGACGAGGCCAGAGGCTGGTTCCTGGTGATGTGGAGGACGCTGCTGGCATAGAGGTTGATGAGGAACAAGAAGCAGAGGAAGAACCACCTCACATGCTCAATGGTACTGCTCTCTTTGTCCTACAGACCCTTCATCCCTCCCTTGACCTACATTTTGCTTTCTTTTCCCCTTACCCCTCCCCTCCTACTGTTTCCACTTTTTCATCCACGTTGAACTTGTTCTCTCCAGTCACAGCACTGTTACTCTTGTTGGACTAACTGTCAGTCAGTTTCATACTATACATTGCTTATGTGTACAGAACCTTACACCCACTGACCTAGTCAGGCATATGTAACAAAGATTAGGATTAGGACATGCAGGTGAATGCCCCTTTCTGTCAAACATACAGTACAGAGGGTCAGAACTGCTGAGCCCCGCCAGTGAGAAAGATTGAGTTCCCTGGGTGCTTTTAGCCGATCAGCCAATCAAGTTCAGCCTGTCAGGCCACATGGTTGTGATATAGTTTTCTCAACATGAGCCAGGCCACAAGAGTGAAAGCAGTTTATTCACATTTGAAGCTAGTCATAGGAGAACCAAAGATCTAGAGCAGAAGATGCTTATTAGAGGTGTGGGGTTTAAAAGTACTTATTGTATTGTTTTTTTTTTTTTCACAAAGACAGTGACAGTAAAAATGATTTGAGATATTTTACACCAACAGGCCTGTGACTTTATTTTTATGCTTAAGGAGTTGGTTTTAAAGTCAGTAACTGTTTTGCTTGGTGATGTCCCTCATGGATTACAGTTGTCACTTGTGTGTGATTTCACAGGAATGCCAAGGCTCCCTTTCTTTCCAGAGAACAGGATTCGAGGAGGATTTGAGCCCAGGCATCACTGGCCAGAGCAAGGCAACCGACTCAGGTATGTGTCTGGACAGACATGTTGTTAAGTACCTTGCAGCTGATTGTAAAGAATCATTCTGAAAGTGCTACTGGATCAGGCTCTTGACACAATTCAACTACTGTATCCATGATAAAGTGATGTAATGTCATCCTGATGAATCCTATAAAAGACTTATGGTCTACAACCATAGTCCTGGCTCTGTGAGGCTGTATCTCGGCACAGTGGGCTGAGCTGCTCATGAACGGTTGTGTGTGTGTTTCAGGGAGGCTCCAGCAGAGGACCCTGCAGAGCATGAAGATGCGGAGGGTCGGGTGGCGCCCATGGCTGCAGGTCAGGCAGCAGTGGAGCGTCTTCAAAGAGCTGCGCAGCAAGAAGACCCCCGTGCCTCCCAGGGACAACCCTCTCCACCTAAAAGACCCTTCAGGACACCGAGCGTGCCATCCCTATGTGCCTTGGCTACCCGCGCTACTGTGCACCTCATGACTGGTGAGAAATCACATTGAGTGTCCGGTGAGAAGGCTCCTAATTGGTTTCACAAAAAATATGTGTTTACTCACTGTGCCCGTTCATGGCTCTGTGCGTACTCCCTCAGCTCCCAGCATGCAGTACAGCAGCAGTCTGGCGTGCCTGACCCCGGAGCTCGCAGAGCTTCTGCTCAACCACATGTCCCGCGAACGGCTCCTGCGTCCACGCACCCTGGAGCTCTTCTTCGGCTGCCCATTGCAGAAATTTGTACTTAACTGCTACCCTTACTCCACCAATGAGCTCCTGCGCCAGTTAAGAGCCTTTACAGCGCTGAAGCACCTGAGTCTCGTCAACTCGCCTCTCATTACTGGTATGAAAGATTTGGGCTGGTTTGCAGTGAGTTTGTTCAGTGTCTGTGCTTCTTCTCATGAACCTCCTGAATGTGTTCTGTCCAGACTCCGGTCTGTCAATCCTGTCCAGCCTGGTCAAACTCCAGTACCTCAACCTCGCCTCCTGCAGCAAACTGACTGACTCCTGTCTGCAGCACATCAGAGGTTAGGCTTTGCTCACTCTTACAAACAAGGCTCAGACTGTTATTATAGAAGGATAACACATTATGCAACACCAATTTTACCAGCAATTACAGTTACGTGCAAGAATGTCAGATCCCAACATAAGCTGCTCTAACCTAAGCACTTGTATTTAGTGTCAAAGGGGGTTTTTCCTTTATGATTTTGTCACATATTTTTCCCGTGTCTTTAAGGTTTGAAGAATCTGTGTTTCCTGTCCCTGGATCAGACCAAAGTGAGCAATGCTGGGATGGTGCTTTACCTGCAGTCGGCTCCGTCCTGTCTCTCTCAGCTTAGCCTGAACCAGACAGCAGTGACAGAAGCCACGTTGGTAGTCCTTCCCACCTGTGTGCCACAGCTGCGACTTCTCAGCATCAAGCAGACTAAGGTACGTCAGCTCTCCTGGTACAGTCCACGATTCTGTTTTGTCTCAGTGAATCAGTGCAGTTTTTCTCATGACATTTCCCTGTCTTGCTTTGTCTCATTTCCTCAGGTTGAGGATGTCTCGGCCCTGGCACAGCTGCTCAGCCTGCAGACGCTCAACCTGGACGGGACAGGCGTGACAGAGGCGTCGCTCAAATACCTCGCCACCCTCCCTGCCCTGTCGTCCCTCAGTTTGGCAGGAATTCCTGTTGCTGATGGCAATCATGCCCTGCAGATCATCTCAGGTCTGTAAAAAGGAAGGAACACTCAAAGACTAGCGGACAGAAAGGGATAAAAAAGGCCTGTGTTGAATCTTAAGTAATCTTAATAAGTCTTAGTAAAGTTTCTACCTCCCACCCAGGTCTGAAGCTGACTCACCTCACCCTCCCTGGACGACACTCTGTGAATGACAGCGGGTTGTCATTCCTCTCTGATCTGACTCTGCTCTCCGAGCTGGACTTGACAGACTACACGCAAATCACAGACCAGGGAGTCAAACAGCTCTCCAACATGACAAGGTCACTCACACGACTAAGTATACTGTACTGCACAGTTCTGCACTACCTTACCTACTCAACTGTTTGAATATGATAAGAACAGCGATGTTGACAGGAATAGTGTTTCTATTCTGTGCAGGTTGAAGAAGCTGTCACTCAGCAACACTCAGGTGACAGATGCTGGACTCCCTTCTCTGCGCGGTCTGCAGGAGCTACAGGAGCTGTGTTTGGACCGGACAGCAGTCACTAGCCGAGGAGTGGCCGACCTCATCGTGTGTCTGCCGCACCTGCAGGTGACTGAACTGCTGCTATCTGACTGAGCACGGGCCTCATTTTAACTCCTAAGTGATGATATCTATGAGTTTAATGAAAAGATGTGACATTTATCCTAGAGTTACTGATATGTTGAAGGATTTAATGGGTCAGGAGTCTGTTAATTTGATCGTAATTGCCATCACAGATCAGTTTTGCATATGGATTGATGTTTTAATGGTCTGTGTTGTTTAGATGTTGGGGCTGGCCAGCACTCAGATTGGAGACACAGTGGTGAGGAGGGGTCTGATCCGTTGCAATCAGCTTGTTAAGCTTAATCTCAGCCGCACACGGATCACAGACCACGGTAAGTTGACACACTCGAACCCACTGGCCTTTTTTCTCTATCTGACTCCAGCTCAACATACGCATGAATTCTTTTTGCCTGCTTGAACAAATGTCAATGTGTTTTTTCCTCAGGTCTGAAGTTTCTCAAACACATGCACCTAGGTCAGGTGAACCTGGACGGCACTGGCGTCAGCCTGATGGGCATCGCCAGCCTCCTCTCTCTCACCAACATCAGCAGCATTCGCGCCAGCAACACTCGCGTCATCCCCCCCGACGACGTGTCGGACGAGGAGTGGGAAGCCCAGTGAGCGTCACATCCCTCAGGTGGTCCACGCGTTATCGTAGCTGAGCATGCCTCTGACTGCTGCTGCCCTCTTTTGGCCCCCGGAACATGCTGCCACTGGATACAAGCATGACCGAAACACTCCTTCAACTTGCACTGTTTCAACTGCAGCTAGTGCCACTAATCCGTCAATCACGCACGCTAAGTTGAAACCTTAAACGAAAGCCTTGTGTTTAACAGTTTGGCCATTTAACGTTTACATATTTAGAGTCAGTCAGTATTTACTCTCATACACTGCAGCCCTTTGTCCACCTGACAAACTCAATATCTTTAAAGCTTTATGTGCAGCCTTATAGGTTGGAGATAACTTCTCCTGGTTGGCTTGTTGAGTTGACCAGCAGAAATAAACTTTATGTTGAAATTTGTAACATTTAACACAGCATGTATTTTCAGTCTTTAAGAACTAATAGACTGATTTTTCTAGAGATGAAATGACAGCATAATTACCAAATTTGTCAGTTCAACCAAATATGGTTGTTGAAGTTTTGGGGGGATGTGTAGGCAGATACTGTCTTCCACTCATCATTTTGCCCAATAGTACTGGAACTAACATTTAGAATTTTGAGCTGTAATAGGTTCATGTTGGATTTACCAGAATCAATTATAGCTGGGAAAACCACTTGATGTTAATTACAATTAGGTTCAACTTTTGTTCTTCTTTGACAGAATATTTGATCATGTTAGTACATGCAACCAACACTGTTTGCAGGCATGATTGATTTTGAAACCTATACAGATGTTCGAGAGCTGCAAATCTTTAATATTGGTATAGGGTGAAAATCATGTCCTTGTCAGCCGTGTGATAATAAAAATCTCAGTATTCATACAAACACCATAACAAACTCTGATGGAGAAAAACCTATCAGCTGATGTTTGGCTTTAGATTCACCAAAAAAGCTTTAGATGCGTTAGCCATTAAATCCATTAATGCCCAGTACATCTCTGTTCACCTGAATGCACCTTTTTTTTTTTTCTTTTAAGGGCCTTTAAGGAGCCTATCAGATTGAAGAATTATGATTTTTTTTAAGCTTGGGAACCACACCTGTACTAGTTTTCAGAAAGCCACAAGTCACCTAAGAATTTAATGTCTCTGTTACTTGCATCCTGGAGATGCATTGGCCTCGGTTAATATTTTGTAAATGGCTTTTAGATCATTTTGTTAGTTTGCCAAGAAATGCCAATATTTTTTTAGGACAGCCATTTTCAGTTACCTGGACAACTGGGGAGAGTGTAGAGTGTGGTAGGGGCTATGCAGCCATGGGCGTAAGTCAGAATCCAAAGCAACTTATCACTTAAAGTTTTGTCCTCTTGTTTACAGAGATGTAAAATAGTTTATTTTCCCTAAAGGCTTTTGATTTGTGGATACAAACACTGTATTCATCGAGTTTAAAATGAATAAAGTCTTCTCAGTCTAAATATACTGTTTTTATGTTCTGTTTATTCAGACATACCTTTATTGCATTACATTGTTAAATAAGGCAGAACTGCTTTTACACAGACAAAAGAAGTCAACTTTTAAATATCATAAAATATGACCTAAAAGCTGCTGCATACATGTTGGGATAAAACAGAACATTTGGAAAAATAAAACTTTTCTATGAAGACAGCACAATGGAATGCATTCCAAAATGCACTGAGATGCTTCAGGTGTATCAGCCAATCAGAGTGCAGCCTGAGGTGAAGGGAGAGGAGGGGGTTGGGTCGGGTTCAGCATGGTGCAGCACTGTCAAACCAAGATGGAAATACAGTACAACATGTACAAGAGACGTGTCCAATAAGATGCATAAGAGATTGTTTCCGTTCTTGTTGGGACATTTCCTGCAACGCAAACCCTGCTCCTCCCTTCAGGAGCTTGCAGGTCAAATACATGATGCAAGTAAAGGAGTGGCTCAGGGTGTGATATTGGTTTAGATGTCATGCGTTTGTTGCTTTTCAATTTTTGTTTTCAAGTGCTCCTTATAGGCCAGGATGTCCCTATTCCACTTTGTGATGGTCTGACTCTCACACACCCAGATCTCCTGAGCCACCTAGAGGGAAGAAGAGTAACATAATAAAGGTGTTAGTGACAGAGCTCAATGCAAACCTTTGCTTTACAGCTGTTTCTGACCAAATATTAAAATCAGTCCATCAAATGATGCCTACCTGCTGAATAAGCCTGAAGTCGTGGCTAACTAGCATCATGCCGCCTTCAAACTCGTTGACGGCTTCTGCTAATGCGTCAATGGTCTCGATATCCAGGTGATTGGTGGGCTCATCGAGGAACAACATGTGAGGGTTCTGCCAGGCCAGCCAGGCAAAACACACCCGGCACTTCTGACCATCCGACAGGTTCCTGATGGGACTGACCTGGATGACATTAGGTGATGAGTAAGAGACTGGTGCAGACAAAGACAAAAGAAAAAAATAAGGCATCATCTGGAATTTCTTAATCCCACCTGCTGTTTGCCTGTCAGACCATAGCGACCAATGATCTTCCTCATCTCCTCCTTTTCTTTGATCTCAGGGAAACACTTCATCATGTACTCCAGAGGAGACAGGTCCAGCTCCAGCTGCTCTGTCAGATGCTGCAACATGGCACATACATAGGAGGCATTTCAATTTTCTGTACAAACTACTTCAGAAAAAACAGTGGGAGCTGGGTCTACTGTGCTTATGTTCTTGTTATGCATTTAAATGGGTAAATGCTTGGCATTCAGGGTTGAAAAAAAAAAAACAGCAAAAAACAAATCATCATGATGACAGACAGCATTTTACCTGATGATATCTGCCAATCTTGACGTGAGAATGTTTGCGGATCATGCCATCAGTGGGTAGGAGCTACAACGAGAAAAGTATTAAACTTTATTATTCTGGGGAGAAAAAAGCTAGTTCCTCCATAACACCTAGAAGCTGTACTATACCCACCTCTCCCATCAGCAGCTTCAGAAGTGTGGACTTCCCTGCTCCATTGGGCCCCACCAGAGCAACTCGTGTATCCAAGTCAATACCAAACTCCAGGTTTTTATATATGTGTGGCTACAGAAAACATGAACACATCAGTAAGACTGAGAAATAAATCCATACATCAATGTGTAGAGTCTGTCCATGCTGCATTATTAACTAGACTCACTGTGTTGTCACTGTACTTGAAGCTCACGTTCTGAACCATGATAACAGGAGGAGGAATCTTCCCACAGGGAGGAAAATAAAATGACAGAGTCTGTGGGAGACAGATGGAGGAATTAGCATAATTACAGTAAATGTATGTGTACCCCACCCAGTCACCTAAAAGTGGTCAGTTTTGAAACCACTTTTAGAAGCCCATCAGTAACCAACTATGTTATAGTACCTTGTCATTCACAACTCGTTCAGTCAGTCCCGAAGCCACCATCTTCTGCAGTGTCTTCTCTTTGCTCTGGGCCTGTCGTGCCAGTTTGGCAGAACCGTGACCAAATCTGGCGATGTAGTTCTGGAGGAGAGCAACAGGACAATGAGACTTAATTCTATGAAACGGCATAAAGACTCACGTTTCATTTTCATAGATTTTATGTATTCAACTTCCCATTACTTGTAGTGAAAGTTTCCCACCACATGGTGTCCCCCATTTACCTTCATGTGTGCTATCTGGTCCTGTTCCCAGTTGAAGCGCTTCATCTGGTTCTCTTCCAGCTCCTCTCTGGTCTTCACATACTGGTCATAGTTACCCTTAAAATAAAAATAGATTTGCACAGTCATCCAACTGGTGGCTCTGACACAATTAGTAACAGCTAACCCCCGATTTCCTTCTTTAGCATGATGAGATCACAGGGGTGCAGAGTCCATTCATGATACTTTTTAAGACATCCCAGGGATGCCAAGTCAGTTTTCCTCTCTGGCTCTAGGCTGCTTAATTTTGCTAAAGCAACAACAGCAGAGATTTCAGCCAAGTGTTCTTACCGTGTAGTATTTCAGTTTTCTCTGATGTAGGTGGATGATGTTGGTGCACACACCGTTCAGGAAATCTTGAGAGTGTGAGATGAGCACAAGGATTCGCTTGAACCTGACAAAGACCCATCAGGTTGATTAATACCCTGCTCCATGTATAAATTATAAACGGGCACGTTTGGACAATTTAAGAAAGAGGAAGTGAACTTACGACTTGAGCTCCTCTTCCAACCACACACAAGCATCCAGGTCTAAGTGGTTAGTGGGTTCATCCAGCAACAGCATGAAGGGCTTGATGAACAGAGCTCTGAAAAAAAATAATTGTTACTCATTAGAGATGAATTTATAAAAATCTTTTCAAATCATTCCCCCCGATTTTGGTAAGAAACATCTTACTTTGACAGAAAAACGTGAACACTGTGACCTACATTAAGTTGGTGCAAGACAAAGCCCTGCAGTAAGCGCATTTAGCTGCACTTGGCACAAGGCTTATACACAGTGTCACTGAATGGTGTAATACAAAATCCTTTGTCTGTACCTGGCCAGAGCAACACGCATCCTCCATCCTCCACTGAAGTCCTTCAGTTTCTTCTGCTGCATAGCAGTGCTAAAACCCAATCCATGGAGGATTCGCGAGGCTCGCATCTCTGCCTTGTCTGCATCCAGCTCCTCTAGACGCTCATACAGCTCCATCAGCTTCTCACACTCAGCTACGAAGGGAAAGAGACAAACGTTTACCAACAGTGTCAATACTTACAGTGACATCAAGTGCTTATTTTTCTTTGTTGCATGTCTGTTTCCATGGTGTATCACATATTACTCACAGTCCTCATGGGCAAGTCTCTCTGCCTCCTTTTCCAGCATAATCCTCTGTTCATCAACCTCCATAACACACATAAGGGCTGTCTTGTCGCTGGGGGCCATTTCCCGGGTCAAGTGGTAAATATCTATGTGCTCTGGAATGGGAATCTCACGATGTCCAATGGCTGACAACAGCATGGATTTTCCTGGAGAAAGACAAAAATAATATTAATAACAATAATAATACTTGGTGTGGTCTGTTACATACAAGAAATCTCACTTCCGCTTTGGGGAACTGCTCAAATTAGCAAATCATAACATCCTTAAGTGAGAATGATTAATTATTGGTAAAGACAAGTGCTGTTTGTTATATTGAAAGTACAAGAGAAGACTGAACAGCCTTGTCAAAGTGTATAATGTATTCATGAATTGTAGATACTATTGACTATGAATGCCATGTGCCAGAAGGACCCAATTACCTGTGCCATTAAGTCCAATGAGGCCATAGCGTCTGCCTGAGTTGAGCTCCAGGCTGGTGTCTGCTAGCAGCTCTTGCCCATGGAAGGTGAGCGACAGGCTGCTAATGTGGACATCAGTGCTGTTAGGGTGTGAAGCGAGGACACCTGTCACTGCCCGTGCCTCTGTCTTCCTCAGCTCAAACTCATCCAGCTCCTTGGTCAAACTGGCAATACCTGTCAAACCAAAACACATTTTTGCACATTTGTAAGTTTAGATATGAACTAATGGACATAATGATGGGTTCAAATGTAGTGTGTTGTCAAATTCTGGTTCAAATAATGTGTGTGATATGCCAGTGTGTATCTCGGGAATGACAGTTCACCACAAGCAAAGATGTTTATTCAAAGATCAGTACTCCTCTCACCGTTGCTCTCTGCTCCATCACGCTGGGTCTCTGGTTGTTCACTGTCCCCATTTACCTCATCAGGTTTCTTGGTGCGCTGACGGGCTTTGGCAGCCTCCTTCTTCTTAGCTGCCTTCTTCTTGGCTAAGTCGGATGGCATGGTTGTGCAAAGCTACTCGAGTTGAAAAAAAAAAACGGGGAGAAGACAAATATAGATCAACTGTTATACTCTCTAATAAGGTACTAGACAGCGTTGCTATACCCAGATTCTCAGTTACTCCGGCATTTCGCGAATTTGAAATCACCTATATTTGATCATTATTAGAGTATTACATGACCGATCGCTTACATAATGTAGCGGCACGAGAAGAAACCTAGCGGCGTCAAAATTGCCGGTGTAATCGATACATAGTTGCTGTTCTTTTTTTATAAGGACTAATGTTAGAAAAGGCCTAACACGATCAACGGTACAGCCTGAAGGGATGTGATGATAATGGTGGAAATGCTAACCGAGACCGCATTTTAGTTCCTTTCAATCCCACCTGCTCGCACGTTAGGCTCTTCACATGATCGAGCCGGGTAGCCTAACTGTTAGCAGCTAACGGTAGCTGATGCCGCTACCATTAACGGTAAAATGTCACTTTAAAGTGATTGGTCGATGACAATACTGAGGCCATAAGGTCCGTGGATCGAGTGAGACTGTCACATGTGAGAGACCAACCATACCAAATTTTTACAAAGTGCCCGTTGACTGCGTTAGCCTCCTGGCTAAGCTAACAACGACAGCTAAGTACAATTAACAGGCCTGAGCCGCTAAAGCTAACTTCACGCAAGGCCCAACTAGCTACGCCAAGCTCTCAAGGCGGCTAATTCAGAGGATCATTAATGTTTTCAAGACCACTTTTCTTCCCCCGGTGGCCTGTCATTATTATCAGTTTGAGTTGTAGTTGTCAGGCGACGTTAATATCCCTCTTACCTGGTTTTAATGTGACTGGTCTCCGGAGCACACCGACGTCTCGTGTCCACTTTTCGCCGGGTGGATGTAGCCGCTCGCCAAACCGCCAGACGAACCATATAAGGACAAAAAGGGCGGTGAGTATTCGTGAGCCCTCCCCTTCTCGTGGGACTGCAGTAAAATACCCCTTTACTCCCATATTAGTAAAAGACTTAATTCACCAATGGTAAATCAGTGTAATGATGCATATTGCTAGTTATTACACCTGGCAATCAAATTAAAGATGGTTTAGTGAGAAAGACAGACTGTTAAAACTCTGTGACAAGTTTACACATGCACTTTTTCACTTATTGATAAACTTGAAGATTGACTTTGTTAATGGTCTAGATGTTATTTTCTCAAAGAACTCAACTGATTTTTTCCAGTGTACACAATACCAGAAAATAATAAATAAAAAAAATGTTCATAATGATCAACTAAATCCCCAGTTTCTGGGTGCAACGGTAATAATAAAATATGTATATTGGGGGGTCAGGGGCCCAACAACAATAATTTGCCTAAGGGTCCTGTCTGAATTTAATTCGGCCCTGGTCACAAAGATCCATAGATTGATAGATACCGGTTGACACAGGTATACATACACAATATTATTATACATGTACATTTAAATATGTCATTTTGCAACTGTAGTCTTGGGTGTTGTGTATTTTGTGTGTTTTCATAGCACTGACAGGTCCCGTGAGTCAGTCAGAGGTGATGCTGCAGCCGCACAGTCTCACTCACTGATGATGAGGCTGCAAACGACGTGAGAGGGACGTTATTTCTACTCTGTGCATGTGGCACTCAATTTTGAGGAAGTAAAGAAACCGAAGAACATGGACGACGTTCATATGCCTCCGCTGGATGGCTTTTTACCTGCACCGCCGAGGAAAAGAGGGATCTATGGCTTCAAGTCAGTGTTCGTGGAGATGAACCGAGAAGCGACATATCTGCACTAAAACAACGGACGCGATGCTAGCATGCTAGCTTGCTCTTTGATGTTTGTTTCTCCGACACACAGCGTTACTGATGGACTCTTGGGGATATAATTGCTCATGAATCGACCTAAAGCTCTAGACTGCAATCGCTTTTGATTTTTCTTATTACTGGATAACTACGTATTTGCAAACTCAGATGTTCAACCTCACCAGGTGACATTTCGTATCTAGCGACATTAGTTAGCTCACTTTAGAAGTAGCTGTTAGCGTTAACGCTAGTCAAAATTAGTCTAGCTAATTAACATAGCCTTCGCTCAAAAGGTAATGTATGCCCGGAGTGACCATATTCGGTTTACATAACAATGACGGGCATTGCTTTGCATGTTAAACACCATTAAAGTCACATTGGACAACAATGGTGTAAACTTATTTGCAATTAATTCATCTCTAAAACTGAAAAACTAGCTCTTACCGGTAACTTAGCATCACGTCTCCAATTAGCTGTATCCAGAGATGAAGCTAAAGATAAAACTGTAGGTGTTTTAATCAAATTATCTTGGTGGTCACGCTTTTAATATACTATTTACTTGTTAAAAACTTAGTAACGACTGTCTCACCGGATGAGACTGAGGAAAGACACACTATGTGACATTAAAATAAGTTTTCAGTCAGTGACTACAAGTTAGTTTCTTCCCACACAAGAGCATTGTTGACTAAAATGTGCTAAACCCAGACAGGAAAGTTCACACGTCTTCAAATGCTCTGTACAGCGTAGGTGGTGAATTAGTTTTCCAGTACAGCATCATAAAGTGGAGCTCATTAGTGCCAGACATGCGTCTCTCCTCGTTTTTGGCCCTGTTCAGGCCTGCTTTGCCCCTTATCCTCGGGCTGTCTCTGGGATGCAGTCTGAGTCTTTTAATGGTGTCCTGGACGCAAGGGGATACCGACGACTCCTGCAGGGACGAGCTGGGCAACGGGGGGCTCTTCCTGGGCAGAGGAGATGCCCAGAGAGGATCAAGGGATGGCGCTGGTGATGAAGACTTCCAGCCACGTATAGTGCCCTATCACAAAGACCCCAACAAGCCACACAAGAAAGTCCTCAGGTGAGTGTAGCAGTCACGTCTTTATCACCGTTTCCAAACCCCACCATCACTCTCTATAATAAAAACAGATTGAGGGGAATGGGAAATGAAGAAGAACACAGTGAAGGTAAAATATATATATATATGTTATATTTTACCATACTTCTTTGAAGAAACTAGAGATAATTTCATTTTTAATCACCTAAAAGTGCAGACTGGGATGCAAAGTTAAACTGCCCTCTAAATTAGGGTTTGCACTAGTCAAATTTGCATTAGAAAATGTGCAGTAGCTCAGATGTGTAAGTGAGGATTTATTCATTCATAAATCTAAAAAATGTTCATACATCATTTTCCCAAAGCTGATTATTGATTAGAAAAGCTAATCTTTGAATATTTTTGGAAGCTCATGTTTGAGTCTGTTGCAATCTGTGGTTGTAGTAGAAACATCCTGTTGAAATCGTTCTGTTTGTGCGTCCTGTTTTAACCTCTGCAGAACTCGATACATCCACACTGAACTGGGCATCAGAGAGCGACTCCTGGTGGGTGTACTGACCTCTCGGGCCACCCTGAACACGCTGGCCGTGGCAGTGAACCGCACAGTTGCACACCACTTCCACCGCACCTTTTTCTTCACAGGCCTGCGCAGCCCCAAGGTGCCACATGGCATGACTGTGATTGCCCATGGTGACGACCGGCCAGTGTGGCTGATGTACGAGACAGTGCGTCACCTCCACCAGCACTACGGCTCAGAGTACGACTGGTTTTTCTTAGCCCAGGACGACACTTACATGCAGGCGGATCGTCTGTCTGAGCTGGTGGGACACCTGAGCGCAGGTCAGGACCTGTATATGGGCCGGGCAGAGGAGTTCATCGGCGGGGAGGAGAAGGCACGCTACTGCCACGGGGGTTACGGCTATCTGCTGTCCCGCAGTCTGCTGGCCCGTCTGCAGCCTCACCTTGACACCTGTCGTAATGACATCCTCAGCGTGAGGCCTGATGAGTGGCTGGGTCGCTGCATTATTGACTACCTGGGTCTCAGCTGTGTGGAGGTGCACCAGGTAAAAAGAAACACAGACTAATACATGGGCATCAATAGAAATATGCATGGAAATTATAAAAATGTAAAGACTTTTTACTGTTTCACTGTAAGAGCATCCCTTCTAACGCTTAGTTTTCCTAATCTGTCTCACAGGAAATGACCTATCGCTACTTTGAATTGGGGAAAAACGCAGATCCAGAGCGTGAAGATAGCATGCAGTTCAAAAAGGCCTTCACAGTCCATCCTGTGTCAGAACCAAATCTGATGTACCGCCTCCACAAACGCTTCAGCCAGATCGAACTGGAGTGGACTTATCAACAGATCCAACAGCTCCAGGTTTGTAACACTTAACAGTATTTTTCACATAGAGAAACATCTTATCTGATAGGACTACAACCAGCGAGCTCCCAAAGTGATTCATTTTGGATACACAGTTTGTTCTCCTCTTCACCACACCCACATTTTGAACCAATAGCGAAATTCCTGACTGATACAGTATTTAAACATGGGTGAAAGCTAACAGCAGTGGTTGAGTGTCTTGCTGGGACATGAAATGTTTCATTCCAGTGTCACCTTATCATGACTATGTTGTGCATAAGGATGCTTATTATATAGGTAAGGTAACTGGTAATGATAGTTCATTAGAGTGTGTTTACATGACTTAAAACATACCTTACACCACAAAGCACTCAAATGTGCCATATGTAGACATGTTTAGACTGCATGTTTCGTTTCAGTGGGTCTTTCTCAGCTTTTATAGCACATGATTTATTCTTGTCTTCTCATCAGATGCAGATCAGTAACCTGAGTGACCTGACACCAGAGGGTAAGGCTGGAGTCACATGGCCAATAGGAATCAACGCCCCTTTCAAACCAAAAACACGTTTTGAGGTGATAAACTGGGAGTACTTTACAGAAGAGCACATTTACTCGTGCGTTGACAGCTCTCCAAAGTGTGAGATCAGAGGGGCGGACCGTGCCGACGTCAGCGCGGTTCTGGAGATCGCGGTGGAGCGTCTCAATGAGCGTTACCAGCCCCAGCTCCGCTTCCGTAAACGTCGTCTACTTAATGGGTACCGGCGCTTTGACCCCACGCGGGGTATGGAGTACATGCTGGACCTGGCCCTCGAGGCCTACACCCAGAAAGGCCACAGCCAAGTCATTATAAAACGGGTCAACCTGTTACGGCCTCTCAGCGCAGTTGAGATTATCCCCATGCCGTACGTGACAGAGGCCACACGGGTGCAGGTCATCCTTCCTGTCACCGCCCAGGACCAGGACTATGTCAGTAACTTCCTGGACATGTATGTGATGAACACTCTGGACACCCATGACAATGTCTTACTCACGTTCTTGTTCATATACGATCCGTTCGACGCACAGCGAGTCAGCCAGACTGACGTGTTCGCTGGCATCAAGGCCATGATCGGGGAGGTGGAGAAACGCTACGGCGACGTGAAGATCCCCTGGATCAGCGTGAAGACGGAGGTGCCCTCACAGGTCAAGCTGATGGACATCATCTCGAAGAAGCATCCGGTGGACACGCTCTTCTTCCTGTCCAGCGTGTGGACGGAAATCAACGCAGACTTCCTGAACCGCTGCAGAATGAACGCCATCAGCAACTGGCAGGTCTTTTTTCCCATTCACTTCCAAGAATACAGCCCTGCCGTCATGTACCGCGACCAGCAGCCCTCCGCCGCCTCCTCCTCCTTCGCGTCCGAGTCACTGCGAGACGGCCACTTTGACCGGCACGTCTTCGACGAGGCCTGCTTTTACAACGCCGACTACATGACCGCGCGGACCAAGATGGCCGCCGACATCTTGGACAATGAGGAGCTGCTGGAAAGCATGGACGTGTACGACATATTCGTCCGATACTCGGGCCTGCACGTGTTCAGAGCCGTGGAGCCGGCGCTGATCCAGAAATACGTGCGGCGAGCGTGCAACCCGCGGTTCAGCGAGGACATTTACCACCGCTGCGTCCTTAGCAACCTGGAGGGCCTGGGCTCTCGCTCACATCTAGCGATGGCTCTGTTCGAGCAGGAGCAGGCCAACAGCACCTAGAGGTCACCGGGATCACCGGGACGACGCGGTGAAGCTTCACACGCCGCATGGACTAACAGATACTGACACAGAATAATGTGAATGATAATATGGTACATCTATGATCCATACACTGAAATTCTTACACTTGTTTTTGGCCGGAAGATGAAGATCACAGACATCAACAGAGCCCCAGCTGAAAATCTCCTCTGACTCATGAGTCCGCGTCTTTGAATCTGTCATGTCTAGACCAATTATGAGTCATGAAAGTGTCGTCTCACATGAATGCTCCCTGAACGTGGACCACAGAC
>OMNW01017300.1:3569-19911 GCA_900303245.1 Selene dorsalis
CCGCCCCCCCCCCCCCCCACCCCCCCCCCTTACCAGCTGGGCAGGTTGGATGGCAGCCAGCCAGCCTGGACGCTTACACACTTGTAGTCAGACAAGGAGATAGAGGGCAGGCAATGTGTATTTGTGTGTGTGTGTGTGTGTGGGGTGTGTGTGTCTGTGTGTGTGTGTGTGTGTGTGTGTGTCTGAGTGGGTTACCAGGTGATGGCCTGGTTAAGACACCTGCCACCTTCAGCAGAGATTAGCACAGAAAGCCTCAGTGCAGTCACACTGTTCACACACTTGATGACACCTTAAACACACACAGACACACACACACAGATCGGTCGGATGTCGAGACAGTATCTTGTAGCACTGACGTCATGTGCACTGTGAACCTTCGAACAGCTAACACCTGCACACTGCAGCCAAGGGGGTCATAGAAATCCTGTCTCTGTCTGCTCAGGTGATTTAAAGCCCCACAGTACACACCTTTGTTCACAGACACAAAAACAGACACTGGGCCCCTGGGCTCAGACATATGAAAAGGCCCCTCTGCTCGCTAGATTACCCTTATACATTATACATATTTTTACACTGTATCTTAGAGGTGAATCTTAACTCTGAACTTCTGTTGTTGGTTTAGAACGATTCTGTTTATGTCGGGGATGAAGGTGAAGCCTCAGAAGCGTCTAGTGGAAAATCTAAAAAAAATCTAAATCTGTGTGAATATGTAATGTAGAAGTTTTCCATCTCAGCCAAGCATGAATAAAACTTTTGTGATATTCAAATCTGCACTGTTTTTTTTTTTAACGCACAAACACATAAAAACACATGAATAGAAATGCACTTTACTCACGCAGAAGTTGCTCAAAATACTATAGTATGCAAAGAAAACATAGTGAGCCATTCAGGGAAGCCTGCATAGGAACACGAAATGAAACATCTACATCTGACGACTTGATATTAAAGGGTCACGATACAAAAATGTGACCAGGCCAGCAGGTCGTTTTTCACTTAGCTTCCCTTAAACCACTTCGAAACTTCTTACAGAAGCTCTTTTTACGAGCCAAAGGGGTCAAATCATAATTTCATGGTCGTGTTTCCTCCAAGCAAATTCTTGATGTTTGAAGCCAAACTATGAACTGAAATGACACGAGGCAAGATTTCACAATCAGGGTTTGTTCTCTACCGTCACACAATAACAATGCAAGAACTTTTCACACAATAAACACTGTCGAACCTTGCATCAGCCGCGCTCATTCTGTGGCTCGAAACCATTCAGCATCCATCAAAATGATTCCCCAGCTATATTATTAATACATACATTTACTGTCAAGGATGTAATGTCTGTAATGAATGTCTCCTCCTGTGAAATGATCACTATTTGCAGCCCCTCAGGCCTCTTTTTTTTGGCAGCGAGCCGAGTAAAGTAGCTCCGAATTTTAAAGTTAAATCATCATTTAGTGTCAGGAGATTCTGTACAGTAGCAGCTGCAGCGAGGGTACATCAGTAAGCATCATTTTTGCGTTTCCGAAAAAGGATCCTGCTGAGTAATTTTACACTGATTAGCTGTTAAAAAGACGGGAAGTGGTTTTGGTTTTGGGTGTCTCGGATAAAAATCAGGCTACATGGGGATTAATAGTAAAGTATATTGGAATGCCGATGTTCAGGCTTATTTGAGGTTTAGAATAAAAATTTAAGTCAAACATTCATAGCTGCTTGTGTTATTTTTAAATGTGTAATAATCTAAAACTGTTATTCAACGCCAAAAGGATCCTTGTGGACATGATGCTTAAAGTAGCGCTGAGTGGGAAGGTAGAAATACTGATTTCGTCCCTTGCCAAACACATTTCTGATCTCCTCCTGCATGTTTGTGTCAGTTTTTCGCACAGTGCTCCCCATGACCGATGAATGTGAACCGTCGAGCGAAACACTGTAAACATGCTCATATGCCACAGCCAGGAAATGAGTGAAACACTCCCTGTGATGTTTGTAGTTTTCTGCTGATCAAATTCCCGATTGCGCCGCGGTAGATGATCCAAATCGCAGCCACGTCGGTCGTATTAATCCCCCCGTACAAAACCTGTGGGAGGATGGCGTTACATTGGCTCCAGTTTGTTATTCCAGCCCCGCTCCGGCCCCTAAAGCCGTCTCACAGCAGCAGCAAACCACGGCTGAAAAGCATCCAAGCACTAATATTACCTTTCTAATATTAACTTTCTCCACTGAGTTATAAGGACAAAGATGATCTAAGTGATGAATGCCCTTATGGAGAGCCCTGATTTTGCTAAATATGGTACAATGAATGGCTTGGTCAGAGAACTGCAGGAACAGAACAGGTGCATGGTGGAGGGGAAAAAAAAAATCATGCATCTGGATCAGTGAAAGGCGATGTAAATCTAAGTCTAAATGTAAATGTAAGTCTTTCAATTTATCTGTCACTAAACAATGGACTCTGGATGGGGTGACGGTAATGTGCAGTGCAACTTCAATGGGGCATTACTTCATATCAGTTGCTACACAGCTTTTGCTTCATTGTTAGCTTCATGATTAATCCTCATTAGGTGGAAGGCCCCCTGCCCTCCTTGTTTTATGCGATTGATAATGGCAGTCTGCCAACTGAGAAACTGAGGTTCGCTTTAAATTAATCACTTAAAATATACGAGAGAAAAAGCTTTCCCCTCATCAATCAGCGTAGCGTGGTGTCAGTCAGAAGCACAGTTACTGACCTCTTTCTGGCAACATATACATTTGTCTTTTCTTCTTTTCAGCGAGCCTGTCAGAGCTTATGTTGTTAGCAGCAGGGTCGGCCATTTCTGTGCATGACTCAGGTTGCCAAGCTAAGCACATGGGAGTTCACAGGAAACGATTCAGGTATGTAACCCAGTGTTATCTGACTTCATTTTAAGCGCTCACTATAATCCCAAAACTGTGTTGTGTTACTGTGAATGTATGTAGAAGCTAAGTAAACTAACTGTTCTGATAAGTCCACAAGTCGCTGATTACGGTCAATCAGTGAAGAGTACAAGAGTTTGCTTCAGAACAGCTCTTAACATCACAGCAGCTGTCTGCCACAAGCTAACAAACAACAGAACCAGCTGACTACGCTCACTGACATCTTTTCTAGTCACTGACAAACTCCATCACCTGTCCACCTACTGCGAAGAGTGGCGCCGATGGGCGGGGCAAAAGGTTTGATGCAGATTTCTGTATGAGGAACTAAACATACATGTGCTTCCAAGTTTTTCTTTTTTTTCACATTTTATTTGGGATAAACATGTTACATAAAGTTTTAATCAAAGCAGAATATTTTTACATGATTAAAAACATGTCTGCAGAATAAACTGAGCAAAAACAACTCTTGTTTGTTCGTCTCTGATTGAATTCTGAAGGATGAAGGTCATTTTAGGACAGAAAGGACTGTCTATACTCAAAAGAGCCTTGTGTGTCTGTGGTGTGATCAGCTGATCGGGGCTGAAAGAGCAGCGACCTGGGCCCCGGGAGGCAGAGTGTGTTCAGCCTGTAATGTCTCCACTTCCCCGACAAAACGAGCAGCTGACACCGAGACTTGCCGCAGATTCAGTACAGGTCACATGACTGTGTAGTGACACATCAGCTGGCCTGAAACCGTGTAATGGACTGGAGCTGTGAGACCATCACACACACACACACACACACACTAACACACACTAATGCATAGATCCTCTCATCTCTTGGCCCGAGAAGAGCAGTGTGACGGGAGGATGGGGTGATACAGAGACTGAGAGGCAGAGAGATGTATATCTGTATGTAGGACCCAGCTGTTACACTAATCTGACAATCCAGCAGGATTAAAGACCACATCTGAGGACTGGCACACACACACACACACAAAAGGCCTCTCTGCGTGGAATCCTCCTCCATTATAGATGACCTTATGAAACATGCATCTCTGAGAGTGTGTGTGTGTGTGTGTGTCACTGTCCTGCTGCCAGAAATGCCTTGAGATTCTGACACAAGTGCTGCTCCCACACTCAACAATACGCTGCCGTGCATTTGTGCGCTTACGAGGATTTGTGTGTGTGTGTGTGTGTGTGATTATAGCCTGGCTCAATGGGCCTATTTCTGCAGGGCCAGTGGGAGGGCGTGGCGCCTGTGGCTGGAACTTTTCTCGTGTTTCTAAGGAACTTTTCAAAGGGGCTCAGAAATGTGGCTGCGTGTGAGAGAGCACCCCGCGGACCATGATGCCTTTGTGTAGCGCCAGAGAGGGGGGCACTCAAAAACGGTAATCAATGGTCTCCTCTCAGCCCCAAATCGAAAACCTTAACGCACACACACACGAAAACAAAAAAAATGCACACACAAACAGACGATGATGAGAATCACATTTCTGCTCATATACAGTGATGTGAGTCACAAGGCAGCATCTGCGTGTGCGTTCGTGTAATTACAGCCTGTGTAATCAGGCTAATGACAATCATGCGGCTGTACAGACGCCAAGGATGAATGACATGGAGGGGGGGCAGAAATCAATGCATAAAAGGCAGAGTTTTGAAGAGGAAATGTACAAACGGAGAATGCTTAAAATGAGGGGAGGGGAACAAAAATCAGTGAGGGATGGGGGGGGGGTGATGGACCCAGAGGCAGGGAGGGTGGAGAACAAGAGAGAAGTGTTTTTGTCTTTGATGCAGGGGAGAAAAATCCAATCAGCCTTGTGTAATTCAATCTGGGATGGAAAGAAGCACCCCTTTTGAGTGTGTGTGTGTGTGTGTGTGCGCATGTGTGTGTGTGTGCGTGTATTATTATTATAAAACCATACCCACACACACACACACAGAGGAGGTAAACAAATTGCTGCTCCGGGGGCATCCCGAGCAGCTGACCTTGCTACGCTCTCCTGGCTCGCTCCCATTGGTCGACTGACTTTGGCGAAGGTGCAGTGAGTCTGGAGCCTCAGAGCCGTTTCCAACCAATGACCGCAGGCCAAGTGACTGTCAGCGCAGCCAGATAGTCGATTGATTCTCGCCGTATCATAACAACCCCTGATATCGAAAACTAATTACGAAGGTTGTGAGATCTGGCGACGGAGTGAAGTCTAAGAGCAGCATATGGTCTGCGTCTTAATGGGCTGCACAGACGAGATGTTTGTGACCTAATAAGATATTTATCATGAGTTACTGATTAACTCTAATGAATCACAGTCAGAAGACTCCGGCTGCTCTTGAGCCAACATGAGAAACACGTAGGAGGAATGTGACATTTGGTTTATTCTGGTTTTTCCCACCAGTTGTCTCAGCCGGTGTATGAGTGGTATTTCATATTTTGAAGCGTTTGTTTAATTAATAGCATTATAGGTTAGCCAGGTTCCTAACCTGTAGCTCAGTGTGATCTGTTGTGCTCTGTAGCTGGACCAGGCCCAGTTCTAGTCTGCTTTGACTGTGGGGATCAAGAGATATTGAGAAGACTCCTTACAGGGCTCCTCTACCACTTTTCTTTAGGGCTGGTGTAGCCATGCAAAGTGTTGTATCTACAATTAAAGGCAGACAACCTAATAATATGTAATCCCATTGTGTATGTAATTTTAAACCCACCTTCACTCACACCCATAGGAGGGAAAGTTTATCTGTTTTTACATGGGTTCATATGTTAAAAAAAAGAAAATAAGTTATTTGCCTTTATTCAGTATATTTTTAAGTGCATTGATGTATTTCCTGTTTTTATGGGACGCCAGAGTAGAATTGGCAATGTTGGTCTTTGGATCTCCCCCCTGCATGAACTTTGATCATTTGATTGTTAGACTGCGAGTGCTCAATTCATCTCAAAATAATCAACAGGTTAAATCAATAATAAGAATATTCACAGTTGGATCATTTTTAATGGCACTAACAGCCCTTTAAAGTTCAACACAATGTTCCCAACAAAGAACAGTGGCTCATTTGGGAACGGATTTAAAAAGACAAAAAAAAAAAGAAAAAAAAAAGACTTATTTATCCATCATGTACTTTTCCTGAAACGTCCCTTTTTTTCTTGAAAAATAAAATATGAGATCATTTTCTCTTCTCAACTATCTTAAAATGTTTAGATGAAAAAGTCTGGGCAGGAAAAAAACAGACTTCTCTGTTGCACAGCTGGCAGCTCAGGTATGCAACCTGTAACGAGGACTAACATTTCATTTTAAGAATAGTTCAGCATTTTAGAGGTGGGGGAAAAAAAAAACAACACGTATTTGCTTTCTGGGCAAACAACAGCCTGGCACAGTAACTACATGCTGCGCCTCGAAGTCGTGTCAGCGCGGCGATGTTGCCAGGTTGGGTAACTGCCTCGCCTGTTAAGAGACAAAACCAAAACCTGTATAAAACAACCATATCTGACAGCCCACACAAGAGCAGGAGAGGAGGCGTGTGGGTCCGACATGTAAACCACAGACCACACAGCACTGGCTTAATGTGCAGGCTAAACAAGATAAATGTTGTTAATAAAACAGCTTGATGGTGATAGTGAGGATTAGGGTGCACGACTTGTACAACAGTTTTCATTATAACTCTGCTACAAGTTCCCTGTTGCCACTCAGACGGCGTTATCTTCCTTCGGCCTTTATTGAATCACCTCAGCTGTAAAATAAATATAATCACTAGCTCTGCGTGAGGGCGTGCTCACTCTTTTCTTTAGCCGGTACAGTTAGAGATAGCTCCATCCCTCTGTAGGCAACATTACTCGCTGACTAATTCATTAAAAGGTGGATTTAAGTAACTAATGGCTCAAGAATGAAACTGTCTAATGCATAGATTAGCTCCTGAGTTCTTGGTATAGTAATCAGTGATCATTGCTTCCTTGGTTCAGTTTAATTAAAGTGTGACTGTGTAAACCAGTGGAAGCATGTTAGTGTAACACAGGGAAATGTATGGGTTATGATACCATCTTGCTCTGGCGGCCCTCCTCTCGGAGTAATCCTGTCCAGGTTGTTCTCTCCATTCAATCCTTCTCAGCTCCTCTAAGCTCTTTACAGGCCAGCGTTAACCACCACTCTGTCTCTCTCTCTCTTTTTGCTTCTCCTAGAATACCACTCCATCCCATCCATCTCCCTTTCACCCCGCCTCCCTCTTCTTTTTTTTTTTTTTTGCTTTTTCTCCCTTGTCAGCTCCACCACTCCTTTATCATTGCACTCGACCTAAAGCTTCTCGTATCTTTCCGCCACTTCGGCATATTAACAAATTTCAATCCCCCGTCTCACCTTTCCTCTCCACGTCTGCTGCATTTTCTTCTTCTTCCCTCTCTCCAATCTGTTTTTTTCTTTCCCTCTGCCATATCACCTTTGTCTGTGATTGCCTCTGACCTCGTTCTCCCTTTCATTCCCTTCAAATCTCCTCTCGCTCCATCCCTCCACACAATATCTAATCACTTTCAAACCCGTCACCACACCTTGCTGCTTTGTTCAGTTCTCCTTAGGAGTGTTCAACCATCAACGTTTCCCTGTGTGTTATCAAGTGTTGTGATATGATTTATGCACAACTAAGTCAAATAGTTCTAGTCACCAGTATGGTTGGGCTTTGAACCTCAGTAATTTTTGTGAATGACATGAGATGAGATGATATAAAGGGGGAATGATGAGGCTTGAGGGGAGTGTATGCCTCTTCGCTGCCAGGCACCATGAAAGCACCACGACACCTGAAGCCCACTACAGACTCCACCGAGTGGAACTGCATGGGCTCCACCATGAAATGGACAATTTTAATAATTGCAGTTCAGTTTTTTCACATCTGTTTTATGAATTCAAATCATTTCCTACTGAGTTTTGCACAGTTTCTAGCTGGACAGTGACTGATGTTGGATGTGACAGATGTTTTGATGTTTCTACTGGATGTCGGAATTTCCCTTGGGATAAGTATCTATCAATACAAGTCATTTGAACCTTGTTGGTTCAGTCTCGGAGGGACATTTTCAATGCTCTCTGTTTATGACCCGTTTTATCAATAATGAAAATAATCATTAAGTGCCGTTCATCTTTATATCTCTTAAAGTGAGGTATATTTTGGTACTGGTGTCAGATCTACATCAGTGTCAAAAAAAAAAAACTTCAAATGCAACCAAACCCTGCCCCCCAACAGTGTATCAGCAGTTATTATGATGATCATTAAGTAGTAAAGTAATGTTAAACTCCTATGTCTAAACTATTAAATAAAAAAAACTTGGTCTGAGCTTCTTGCTTATGAGACCGCTACTTTTTTCTTGTCTTGACATCAGTAAGGATCTTTGTGGTTTGAGCCTTTGATCGTTTGATGGCGTCTTCTGAAACTCTGAGAGTACGATGGGCATTTCTTTATTGTTTAAAGTGATGAATTGTTTGCTAATGATTTAAGAAAACAACTGTTAGTTCCAGCTCAGTAAACTATAACACAATTAAACACAAGTGCAACTCACACTGCTGGTGTAAAAAGGAATTCATGTCGGGAGGAAGAAACGCTCCCCTATCTCCTCCTCCTGCCGTCTAATGTTTCAGTGCTGCGTGACCTGTCAATCCGTCATGTGTATCAGCCTCAGTCATATCATGTCACGTCTTACAGACTCCTCACTTGGTCCAACAAGGGAAAGAATTATCACATCGCACACAAGCACGGATAAATAAACAATACACTCGAGAAGACACACCACACCACAACACACACACACACACACTTGGTGTCAATCAGCCTTTCAGACCTGGGTCTCTGCTGGCTAAGATTAGGGCTAATCCACAACTGTTGGAATGAAAGATTAAGAATGAATTACCTGCTGCTGCAAAAGTGTGTGCGTGCGCGTCTGTGTTTGTGTGTGTAAATGCGCGTGGAGGCGTTTATAGAAAGGCCCTATGGGAAAGAAGTCTCCTGCAACCACCAAGCAATATTACAGGATCCCTTCCCTCCAAAAACACACACTTACACACACGTTACATACACACACAGCTCATTAGCTTCAGTGGTTCATTCAAACTGCAAACGCCTTTGAAAGAACCCATTAAAGCAACAGAGTTCAAAGGTTTACATCAGAGAGTCCACACACACACAAACACACACACACACAGGGTGTCAGTGTCTGTATTTAATTGGATCGATGTTCTTCCCTCATGGCTTGCCAATAATTGAGGGGACGTGAATAACATGAGGGAAAGCCTTTTGTTCCTAAGTTCCTCTTTATCAAGACAGACACAAGAAATACAAGCTCTACAGCAACGACAGGAGGAGGAAGTGGAGGAGGAGGAGGAGGAAGAGAGCTGGTGGGTGGATGGCGTAGAGATGGATGGATGGAGAGAGGAAAAACGTTGCAGCAATGAGCTCCTGACCTCGTTCACTCCTCTGTCGGGACGCTGGGCTAAATAATTCAAACGCACACATACACAGTCACATGCCTCTCGCACACAGTATTTCTCGCCCGTGTTCGCACAGGCAGCCTCCCTGTGCTCCGTGTGTCACGTACGCCGCTGCCCCTCCACATGTAAACACACGCACACGTAAAAACACACACCTATATAAAAACCCCCCTTTGTGTGCCACTCAGGAAGCTCCCTCCTGGTTTGAAGCTTGAAGGCCGGGACTATAAATACTCACTTCCTGTGTCCATGCTGTAACCCTGTGACCAATTAAGCACAAAAACATACGCGCATCACTATGCAAACAAGCAGCTCTCTGTCGCACTGCAAATATTAATGAAACTCCTTCATATTAAAAATAAAGAAAAACTGGTAATTCTCCATCTGCCTTGATGGAAAAACGTGAATGAAACACATCTGTCGGTTAAGACAAAGAAAAATACAAGCGTGTGAAAAGAAACTGTCATGTCAGCGATGAAGTCACATCTGGTCGCTATGTGCACGTTTGCAAAATTGGGTGAAAAAGACATTTATTTCCTCGGCCGTGAGCTCACAGGCATCTACCTTCCATCCTGCAGGGCCTTAAAGACGCTCCCCTGGGAGGATGCACTCTCTGACTTCCACTGTGTCTTCATTTACGAGCACTCTATACCACTATAAGGGCCAAACGAACTTACCGGGCCTCGACTGGCCATAGTGGCCATTTTCAAAGATGGGCTCCCGGAGGACCGGTGATAGCGCTTCCAGTCAGAGCGAGTCAACAATGTCTTGTTCAGGGACATGCAAACAATGAAGCAGGTTGTTTGCATGGAGCATCAGGAGCAGAAGGCATCTGGTGTCATTAGCAGCAGCCGAGAGCTCGACATCTAACTCTGCTCCGAGGTTTGGTCATTTGTTTTTTTTATTATATCATAGAAGAAGAGCACAGTTAACCAATTACACTGTATTATTTAATAACCAAATCAATAGTTTGTAAAATGGATGTTTAGTACAAACAGTGGGGAAAAAAGGAGACATCACAAGTTCCCTGACCCCAGAGTTATGTTTTCTCAGAACAATGGTCTCAAACCTAAAGAAATTCAGTTCACAGTGATATAAATCACACGCTGGAAGCAGCCGGTGTTTGGCTCCTTTTTCAAAGTATTTTGTGGATGTTTTGTGGTGTTATTAGTGAGTGGAAGGAAACAAAGGGATGAAGATGGGAAACGACACAGAAAAAAAACTTCCCTATCCAACAAGAGACACGTCTGGCTTTGCCAACTACATAATCAATTCATCTACCATTTACTTTTTTGATTGATTCATTCATAAATGTCAGAAATTAGTTTTTAAAAGAAATGAAATAGGCCCAAAGGTCCAAGGTCACATCTACAATGCCTTATTTGATCTATCAATCACTCAATCTTGGAACCAAAGATGTTCAGAGAGGACCATGAAAACCATTTTAAATCAAAAACCAAACAGAAGATTTCTTTTCTGATAATTGAGTTACTGATTAGTTGACTAAAAGTTGCTCTTCTAAAACAGAAATGAGGATCCATAGCACAGTTTCAGTTCATTTCAGTTCCTGGGCTCGTTCTGTATCTTTATCCATGACCAGTGACCAAACCCCATGTCATACACTTGAGAGCTCCACAGGAAGCCAGTAAGTAGACCTTACTGGCTTTCCTGAACATTTGTGTTTAAGTTTCGTGAAGTTTTCATATTTATGAGTAAAACTCCATAATTACTGACTAAGAGTACTGCATCGTCCAAAATGTCAAGTGACAGAAATTAGTAAATGTAAAGTTGCTGACAGAATTACCCTAAGACAAACAAATGGACCAACAGATGGAGAGGGAGATGAGCGGTGTGGAGAGCTGGAGGTCAGACGGAGGCCAGCCTCACAGAGATGACACTCAGGGTCCAGTCGGGAGTGTGAAGCCTGGCGTTATCGCATCCTCGGCCCGCTCCTATCAGCTGCCTGCCAGGAAGTACACATTCCAGCAGTCCCATTGGACCACACTGGGTTTCAGCTCTGCATGACCCTGCCCATCCGGCCCCTTGTTAACCCAATTACCCTGTCGTTAAGGAAACGTGTGAGGAAAGAGTAGTGCAAAAGGGATACAAATATACATGTGAATGATATCAGTGAAAAATGATAAGCAGTGTTAATATGGTTGTAGAAGAGCATCTGTGATTCTCACTGTTAAACACACACACACAAACGTTTGTTAGTGGGAAGGAGGCGCCCTGTTTCTGGGGTTTTTATTTATAGCAAAAGCTCTAACACACCGAGATCCCAGAATGCTTTGTGGTTTTGGGAGCCGGCACTGCATTTATGCTCTCTAATTTAGAGTCCTGTAATAGCACAAACGCACACACTTACACACACACACACACACACACGCACACACACACACACACACACACTCACACACACACACACACACACACACAGTGTACACACACACACACAGTAACTGTAAAAGGTGAAACATATCTGCCATCTCAACCCTTATCTATTTTTTTATTGTAGCGGAACAGATGGAAAGGAGGAGGAGGAAGATGAGAATAAAGGAGAGAAAAGAAAATGAAAGAAAGCAGAGGGTGGAGTCAGAAAGCAGAGAATGAGACATGAATAAGCTGTGAATGAAAGAAGCAACAGAGGTGACGGGGAAAAAAAAAGACGAGACGAAAGAGAATGAAAGGGAGAGAAAAGAGGGAGGTGAGGGAGGAGAGAGGGGCAATAAAGCTGTGACAGCGGCAGCCATGCTGGTTGTCATGGCGACGGCCGCGGAGAGCAGGTAGAGCACAGTCTCCTGGGAACGAGCAGTGCACGCCTGCCTCCCTCCCCCATCCTCACTCTATCTCTCTCTCTCTCGACATCCCTCCATCCCAGCTCCATCTCCCCTCGTCCTGGCCTCGCTCCATCCCCTCGCTGTCATCCCGTCATCCAGCACTCATTTCCCCCCCATCTCTCTCGCCCTCTCCATCTCCGTGTCCCTGTATCCCCCATCTTCTTCCTTTCTCTTCCACCATCGCTCTTTTCCTCGCCTCCTACTCTTTTTTCTCCACTCCTGATCCTTTTCCTCCCCTCAGTTTTTCTGGACTCCTTCTTAATTCGTCCTCTTTTGATCTCTCGGTGCTCGATCTGTTGCCCTTTTTTCAAACTCTCACGCCCTTCTGCTGCTATCCAACATCCCCATCTCACCATTACCTCAAGTCTTTTTCCATCCTCACCTCTCACCATTTTATTTCCTCCCCTTTCTCATTATCTTGTGGTCTGCTCAGCTCCCTTTTTTCCATGGCTCTCCTCTCCTCCTCCCTCCTCTTGTCTCTATATTCATCTAACTCCCCTCTCCAGAGAATATGTATGTGAGTATGTCTGCTCAGTACTGCCCAATTACTGCAAGGGAGAATCTGTGTGTGTGTGTGTGTGTGTGTTTAGTATCTACACGACCTGTGTTTCCAGCCTGTTTTGACCTACCTAAAAACACCTCCAGCATTCTCCGTCTCCCTCTGACTCACTGAATAAACAGAACTACTGCACACCACCATCACCACAACTACACACTAGCACTACAGGAGTGTGTGTGTTTGTATGAGATATTCAGAAGTTTAATGTTAATGTGCATCAGTGCATATATATGAGCAAGCATGTCCGCACCGTGTGTGTGTGTTCCTGGTCATGACTAGAGGAGCGTAGATCTTACATCATTTTACATGAAACTGTAGTTTCTAGAAACGTGGGACGACATGAACACCTTCCACTGACAAAGTTTAGTGTTGCACAACATTGTGAAGCCCGATGACTGAAGAAAAGTCCGGCACTTCTTTAATTGTGACTGGCAATGAGTCACAGATCAAAGATAAAAGTCTCAGCTTGAGTGTGGGTAAGGCAGCCTAGATCTAGATAAAACAAGAGATACTTAGTTTTTCACAATAAAAGCAGGCAGGCAGGTTAAAGCAGGAAAACAGACGGAAGCCGCATCAAAACATCAGGGACGAAAAAAAACAAAATAAAAGTCTATTAATAGTAGTTAATCATCATTATCATTCATGGTACATTTTGCCCTGGGCATAGCTGTGCATGAAGTTGCAGCGAATCCAAGGCAAGGGCAAAGTGATCATGGCCAGTGGTCAAAATGGCCACAATTATGAGAATATATGTCGATAACACCAGAATATGACCTCAACAGAGAGAGGGAAACTGTTACAATAGGCCAGAGGGAGCAGAGGATCAGGCTCTCCACCGACCCGACAGACTTTAGGTTACTATACGGGCTCAGCAAATTCAGACATACACTTCTCTGCAACACTGGAGTAATGCCCTCGCTGCATTTTGCCTTTGTCAGAGGATGAACTGCCGCATTTTCAACCATTTGCAGACGAGCCACATTAGCCGAGGCAGGAGTATAATCAAATGTAATCATCTAGTCGTGAAGACACAAAAAGCTGGGATTCATTTCTCAGCACTTTCAACTCAAACACTCATCTGCTTTTGCCTTCATTTGTTACCATGAGCTCGCAGCAATTAAGAGTTAGTAGCAGAGGCAGAGGCATCCTTCAGACTTCCCCCTTCTCACGCCGCACACATTTCTTAATATGAACACTGCAGGAAATACAGAAGAGACTCTGAGTTTCACACCTAAATTGTTAGTATGCAGCGCAACATTAGAGGTTAAAGGAGATCGCTGCAAAGGCTTCTCGGCTCCCATGGGGCCGCTAATGAGGGCCCCTGTTTTATCCTCATTTAAAATGACAGATTTCCATTCAGGGTTGAGCTTTGAGTTCGTTCTGGGTTAAACTCAGGTTTTAGCTGCAAATTCTGAGCAGCCATTGTTCGCCGTGAGCTCAGAGGGACGACGCGGGGGAAGTAATGGGGTCTGCGCAGGCAGGTTTCTCTGTCCTCGCCCGCTGTTATCACTCTAGGAGTAAATGGGAATTTCTTTTCCTATTGAGTCGAATGAAACACTAAAAACTTTCTTCGCAAGAAAGAAAAACTAATTTCAGTCAAATGCGGCACATCTGCCGAGCCAGTCCTTCCCATGTGATGAGACACTGCTTTCAGATATGGACAAGCAGCATATGTACACACACAAATACCCCAGCAGGAGGGGATAGGGGGGGAGGAGGAGGGGGAGGTTGAGATGTTTTTCTCACTGAAGGCTGTCATTACCCCCCGCCCCCCCCCACTCTGTTCACGCTCACCTCTAGACATCAGCCGTCTGAATGCAGCTCCGGATATGAACTGTGATCCTTTTCATTTCCTTCCTCCCTTTTCTGGTAGAAGTTGACCCCCGATACCCTCACCCACCCTTTCACACACACACCTGAAATACCTCTATCCAACCCCGGGAGTGTTTCTACCTGCTCACCATGTGTGTGTGTGTGTGTGTGCAAATGTGTGAAGGGACTTTGTCCTCCAGGAGAGTGAGAAAGGAGCCACTTCCTGTGTCAAATTGCCTCTCACATTCCACACCCTCTCTCAATCCGCCTCGTTCGGGCTATTTTTTCCTCTTTCTTGCTCCTTCTCTCTTTCTTCGTCTCTCTATGGGGGGCTTTGTCTGCTGTTGGAGGCACAAAACACTGATTCATTCCATCAGTTAAACATGATCCTCAAGAACACAACGCTTTTCCGCCCCCCACACACACACACACACTATCACACTATCACACACACTTCAAGGAGCGAGGGCTGGCGAGAACAAGTTTTTGGCAGCGGAGATTCACTATTTTTGAGCCCACACACAGACAGATGGACAGTCAGTGCTCTCATGAAGGCAGACGGATGTACACACACACGCACATTCATACACGCACACGGGCTATCCATGGGACATAGCAGATGTCTGTGGGAAAATTGGTCTCCCATGTAAAAATACAGTCGGCCGGATATGATGTCACCACATCGATAACAGGAAATACCCATTGAGACACAACACTAGGATCACTCAGCACAACACACACACACTTGATTTGAAGCCGAGAGGCATCTAAAGAAAGATCTTGTCAGCAAACGCGTGTGACCCTGGGTGGTGTGTGGGTGTGGGTGTGGGTGTGGGTGTGGGTGTGGGTGTCTGTTTTCAAGGCCTAAGTTGCTTGAGGTGAGTCTTACAATTATAGGACTGTTGACATGTGTCTGTGTTGCCTGCTCGAGCAACTCTTGCATCCATTTGTGCGCTGCTAACACAGTGTATATTTAAGTGTGTGTGTGTGTGTGTGTGTTGTACAGCCCTGCCAAACCAGTGCAGCACCACAACACTCCAACATGTTGACAATACAAATATTTGGTCCAAGTGAGGAAACCAAAGCAAAGCTGATTTAGGCAAGAGAAGGCAATCACCTGCCCTGGGGCCCCAGATCTGAAGGGTCCAAAAACTCCTCAGGGTCGCAGCTTATTGACTGATTTAGTTTTTTGAAAATGTGCGACTCTGCGTCTGCATGTGTTTTTGTGACTCTACTTGTGTGTTTGACCTTCACAGTACAGTGTAATCTACAGCATGTGCAGAGGCTGCATGTTTGTCTGAAACCTCTATTTAAGTTCAGGCACCTTAGGCATTTGAGGTTAAGACGAGTGCGTACAAGCAGGATTTTGTGACATCACAACGGGTTAGGGAAGTCAATCACTGTGAAATGAGCACAAGTGTGATGTTGAGGCCTGAAACTTTGAGCACACACACTCAGAACAGACTTCAAATATTCACTGATTCTCGTCGTTAAACATACAGAGTGGGTCCTGCTTTAGGTTTCAGTCCAGGAGGGGAGAAGGCTACTGGTCACACTGGACTTAATGGGAATATGGAGGAGACACAGTTCACTGCACTGCAACAGCAAATTTGAAAATAAAGGAGATTAAGTTCTATTATAAATAACAAACTGGCCATCACTATCATCTCTATCACTTATTTTGCCCCAAGTTACATTTGCAGGTAGATGCACATCTTGATTATTTTTGGACCCTGCTTCTTTTCTCTCAATGATTCAATGAGCCGCCCCCTCCTTTTCGTTCACCTCCTCCTCATAGGATAAATCTGGATTAATCGGTAACGGAAGATG
>OMNW01017308.1:3318-17755 GCA_900303245.1 Selene dorsalis
ACCGACAAAACATTAGTGTGTTTTCAACAAATAACTGTGCGTTTGTCTACATTTGGGCAGGGGGGGGTGATCCTCGTTACAATGCTACTATACAGACAGGACTCCTGCCTGGCAACAAGCTGGCCAAGGTCTAAGCAAAGCCCAGAAAGGAGCACTGAGATTCAGCCTCACAGTTTAAAAATGGACTTCCACCATGACTATTATATAACAGATCATGTCTAACATGTCTCATTTATTAATAATGAAGTATATTTGGATCAGCTGCAGATACCTTCAGATTAGAATCTACTATGGAGGGGTGGCGATATCAACATATCCTACATAAACATGGATTGAGTTTCAAGGTAAAACTGGGGTTTCTACTAAAACTATGTGAGCTCTGTGACAAACAAGCTGAGCAGTGTAAACATATCAAGGGTAACTGAGGCTAAGTTGACATTGCACCACATCACACTGACAACAGCACAAACCGTGGCTCCATTCTTGTCATTATAATACCACTTTTCTATTGTGCCAATTGTACAACAACAAAGTCATCACAAATCTGTAAGCTTGTAAAACCACAGGCAGAGGAAACATCTCCTGTATAACCACACAGCCCCTGTTGCTGCTTGCCAGCAGTTGGGTGTTGTGGTGCCAAATAAACGAAGATATCTGGTTTAAAGAGCACTTCAAACCAAACTTCGTTACAATTCTGACGGTTTTTACGTTACTTCTTCAAGTACCCACAAATACAAACACTGCTAAGGAAAAATTACGACAGTATTGAATCATTAGGAGCCGCTCTGTAATTCGGCATATATCACATACATGACAATAATAAACTTAGCATTTAAATGTAAGAAACTAGGTCCCGCATAACAGACAACAGTGAAGCAATGCCTCCTAGCCTACAGCATGGCTGGCCGGTGTCACTGAGGGATGCTAGGCGGACTGTTTGCATGCCGACTGAAGCGGAGGGCCCGAATAATTAACACAAGATAATGAACCTGGCTAAAAAAATATATTTACATTTAGAAGTTATCGACAACATGAAAAAATGAGCATGTTTGACTAGGAGGGTTTACGTGACGTTATCGCTACACACATACGAGCAGCACGTATCGGGTTTGGTGTTGCTTGACACAACACGTGCGATACCGCTGCGGGATAACAAAACAATAACAACACGTTAACCCACGAAGCCGCAGAGGTTTCTCTTATTTTTCTAAGTTCAAGTAAACTAATCAAACGAGTCTTACATTCGTGGAAGCTGGAGAGGTGGAGCCCCTCTTCTCTGAAACACCCCATCCACAAACACCCCGTTTTTTCCCAGGCAACGGAGGTAGAATTCCCCGGTGCCGGTGCCGTCCTCTCCGGCGGTAAATATTTCAAGGTGCCGCCGAGAAATGAAGCTTGAGTGTCCCATGCTGACGTCCACTGAGCCCTGCGAAGAGTTCCGGCCGATGGTCACCGACCTTTTCTTCATGAGATACTCGAATTCTCGGCCCTCGAGCCGGGCTACCGCCGACCCCGACATCCCGCTTACCACCGCCATCTTCTGAGGTATCTGGTGGAAATTTGGAAATGTATTCAGCGCAAACGTATAAGCGGTTGCAGGGAACTGAGGATGGGGTATGTTTGCTTTTGTGAAAAAAAAGGGGGATCCAATTTTACACCGTGGAGAATTTGGCTAGGAACGTGCCAGACCGGGGACACAGCGGCTCCGACCCACCGCCGTGAAGCAGAGGAAAAAGAGAGGGGAGTTGACCAATCAAAAGCGGCCAAACGGGCGGAAGTACCGCGACGGACAACTGCTTCGACCAATAGGAGACCGGTCTGGGTAGGCAGATGTGTGGTGTTTACCAATGACAACAATAATAAAAATAGCCGTAGAAAACGGGGTTTGGTTGCGCTGTAGACTGACACGCAGATGGATGGTGGGAGGTAAAATACGGTGCAGTGATTTTTAAAGTAGATTTTGATGTGAGATCAGATGAAGACCATCTTGTTAACATCTCTAGAGACAGATAAACACAGATAAATGATAAGGAAAAAAAACTATTCCATATTAGGCCTTTATAAACACTTAAGCATTCTGGTGATAGTAGAAATAAAACACTTATTAACTTAGAACTCTAACCCTTTGAAGGGTTGTATCTGTATTGTAGATGTAACTCCATTATTTTCCTCCTTAAGCTTAACATCTTCAGCTTCTACCCAGGTAACTAAATACATGTAGTCCATACACCCCCTCTGAGTTCACACAGTTTAAATCTGGCTCATATAATCATGATTTGTGAAACACCACATTCAGATCTAAAGCAATTCTGGTTCCCATAGAGAAAATCTTGCAACTACCAAAAAATGAATGGAGGAGAACAGCTGGAAAATGGTTAGATATGGAGGCCATACTACAGCAAAGAACTTGGTCATATGTTGGGCCAGAAGCTGGTTACTGCACTATGAGCACCATCTTCACGAGCTATTGTTACTAACTTGTTGTTTGGTGTCTGGCAGCTATAATGAACCAGAGTTGTTTTCACTGGGAACAGCTGATGTTAAACACTGAGTGTGCATCAAAATAGTAAAGGTATGGAGCTGTATTATCAGGTGATTCTGTCACTATTCATCATTAATATGTTTAAATAAAGAGTATCCCAGTTCAAGAGCAACCGAAAATAATAATAACATTTACCTTTTTGTGATGCAATTATTTATTAAGTAATGTAATTGTTTTACTTAAACTTTACTCCTGTCCTCTCTGATCATATAGCATGACCCTTGACTGTGGACCTTCACAGCAGCAGCTTGTCATTTGGAAAGGTAAAGTCTGTGGATGCTTACACTTTATCAGTGCTTTCAAATTCAAAATTCAAAACTGTCCTGCTCTCATATGACAGATGGGTACACCTGAGGCATCTCCAGTTAAAAACTGAGAAAGAACATGGGATGTGGCTCAAAGCACTGACCCAAGTAAGAAGGTGATGCTTAGTAAGACTTCAATGATGTAATAAGAAGAATTTCAGTATTCACTACATGAGTCCAGTTCCCCGCAGAGATCCATGTCAGGGTTTCCGGGCAGCGGGTTAGTTTACTAACTGTAGTACAGCAGCCACCACGCTGTGAGCGCAGTGTGAGTGTGTGAGAGTGTGGAGGTCGTGATAAATAATGCATTTAAATCCACCTCGGGCTGTGTTGACATGATCACAGCGGCGGGCTCCGGTCCTCTCTGAGCCCCCGGCACCACGAGCCGGTGGCAGTCTGATACCCACGCGGGACTGTATCGATACTCAAGGAAACGTGCTGCACTCTGAAAAACCCATGCGCCATGCTGCACGTGTTCTCTGCTAATGACGTAATCATGTCCGACTGAGCTACATTCAGGAGAAACACGGTGCACACCAAGGTTCAGTTCTACATTACGTGAGTTGTATATGACCATAGGCTATTAAATATAACACTGATTATATACAGCATGGCATATGAAATATATTTAAAAACAACAGTGGGCCCACAGTTAAACATAAGGGTATCCAATTGATTTAACTCAGGTCTGAAACGCAGAAGTGCTAAATTTCCATAATATGAAATACATGGAACAATTACACAGGCCTGTGGAACCTGATGGAAATTGAAACAATATCATGCACTGATACATAAGTCTAGCTCATAGGAGTGTTTGGTATTGAGAGCCATGCTCATATGTAAATACACATTATATCAATCCATAAGCATGCCATTTCATTTGATATTCAAATATAAAACTTATCAGTGATTCAAGTTCATATAAAAATAGATGAGACATGTGGTTTTAATAAGATATGTCAAACATGTTAGACCACTTCTTCATACAGAAATTTGAATAGCTAAATCTGCATATACATAATTAGGATAATTTACATATCTTATTAACTTATGTCTGTCTATATTTATATATATCCTGAGGATGTATCTGCTATATGATAATAATAAATTATTTTTTAGGTGACACGTAGATGTCATTCCAATTACATTTGTGGTCAATCAGTAAGAGTGTGAGATGTTTTTCAATAGCTTAAACAACAGATAGTATTCTAACTTAAATCATTTTAATCATTTGTCATACTAATATTAATGATTTGTCATAAACTCACATCCCTTAAATTGTACAATAGAAAAAAAATGTGTTAAATGTAAATATCATTGTTCATTTAAACATATATCATGTTTATCACAATACACCATCTCGGATTGAGCACAAATACTCATTTTAGTTGTAGTATTATTATTAGTGCAAGTAGTAGTAGTTTGTGTTGTAAGTAGGTAAAACATCAGTCCAGTGCTGCCACCTGCTGGTTTCTTACTGTCCTGCAGGTCTCCATCCTCCTGTGATCAGGGCTTGTGAAAAGCTTTTGCTACCAGTTTGTGTTTCAACTTAATAAGAAAAAACTCCAATGAACAGTGAATAACAGGATGATAGAAAGAGTACAGCTCATGAGAGGACCGTGCAGAGGGTGACCTATTAGAAAATAGGGTTAAGAAACAGTTTTGATACTGGCATAGAAAAGGGAGGTACAGTGTGACCACCAGGCAAAATCACTTGAGAAGCATTATATGCTTCATATCACCGAGAGCAGTTTTCTATTTAATGTATTTATACTCGCCATTTAAACGTATCTTTTAATTTGGTTAGTTAACAGCTGGTACCAATTAATTTCAGTCTCTGCTGCTTCTCCGTTTTTCTTATCATGGATGAAAGTCTTAACAGCAGCAACTCTCCACTGAAACCTCATTAACAGTCTGAGAACTCCTCCTCACCCATTCACTGAGAGGGAAATAGGATAAATTACATCCTTATATGCGAGGAATTCATTTACAGGAAACATTTTGTGTAAGTCAAACCTTCCCTCCCAGATCAGGTTTTACGGTGTGGATTCACAAGATGTGACTTCACTGCAGCTCTGTCCTCACTCACACTTCTGCAGCACTTCTACTTTACTTAATCTTATTCCTATTTTGAATACGTCCACTCTAGCACTCCATGCTGGCACTCCTGTGCAGCTTGTGGAGTGGCCCTTAAATTTCACATAATAATTTCACATATTTCCCGAACTTTTTCTGTTGTGCACATGAAATCAATCACTACTTAAATGCTCAGTTAGTCTCTCTTGTTTGAAATGAATGTAATGAAGTGGAAGTGTAAAGCAGCAGAAAATGGAAAACTGTGCGTAAGTTCATTTTAAATTTATATCAGCAATTGGTTGTCAGAGGGAAATATTGTTCATTTTCCTCCACTGCACATTTAGCTGATGGCTGTGGGCCCTGTTTCCTGTTCAAACCAAAACATATGATCAGCAAATCAGAAAGTATTTACAGAGGTATGATGCACACGATGCTGTTATCAAATTATCATATAGTGTGACAGGAGCTATTCTGCGAAATAAGAACTTTGATGTTGAGCGGCTCATCATCATCATCATCATCATCATCAACAACAACAACAACATCCTTTGTTTACATCCTCAGAAAACACACTGAGAGATAACCTTCATTTGCAATGAATCTGCTGTACAAACACAGAAATCAATCACATTAAAATACATTTATATATTATATATTTTTTTAAAACATGATAAATTTAACAATTTTCAAAGAAAAGGGGTCCAGATGTTTGCAATGAGACCAATGGATAATCAATACCCTGAGAACAATCGAGAATTAAAAGCAGTGACAGTTGCAGCCAATTAACTTTGCAATGAAACCTTTAAAGTGTGTGAAGGAAACTAAAGAGGTCAACTTGAAGTCTTTTGAAGTGTATTCCAGTAATATGGGACAATATGGTAACAAAAATCTGTTTTTGGAAGCTGAGTCATAACTGTGAGCAAATATAGTGGTAAGTGGCAAGGAAGCGAGGCCAAGAGGGACTAAGCTTTTGTAAGATGCCTTTATAAATAAATAAAAACAAGTGCTGATCCCTTCTTGGTTTTTTAGTGGCACTAGCTGCCCACCCCCCATATATAGCATCCCCATAATCCAGTGCTGAGAGTCAAACGTATTCAGTGTTTTTTTTCTTCTTGTAAATAAAGGAAAAAGGAATCTTTTTCTATAAGAAAACCAAGCTTCATTCTCAGCTTAGACAAGAGCATGTATGGATTTTAACAGTAAGTCACTGTTGATCCATTGTTGCACTCTTCCTATAGCTAAGTTGTTGGCACAACTAATGTCAGCACTGTCATAATGTTTCTGCAAACACTCATTTTGTCCATCTTGCACAGTTTAGAACCAGTTTTATGTCTGTGAATTAAGGTGTGAAAAGAATCTGCAGTGGAATAAACACAGCACCATCTGCATAAAAATGGAAAAAGCAATGACGTAACAAAGATTATTTCATATAAATGATGTCAATGGTGAATAAGGCTGGTCCGAGATCAGAGCCCTGTGGAACCTCCTGGGCTGCTTGAAGTACGGTGTGCGGATGATACATCTGTACTTTTACGTGAGTAAAACTTGCAGGGTATTTAAAGTCTTCCGCTGGTAAACGCCCTGTTGCTGCGGTGTGTGAGGTGCTGGCAGGACTAACAACAACCAAACACCACAGAACATAATCCCTGTCTCCCTTTGTCACCGCAGTGCTCAGTCAAAGAGTGTCATGTTCAGTTGACCCAGGCCAGGAATAGGTGTGTTTGTGTGTGTGTGTGTGTGTGTGTGTGTCCTGGCTGTTAACTGTGTAACAGGCTGGCTGCAGGTAATGGAAAGACACATTATGTGTGAGGAGGAAACCGAAGCCTCCGTAACAGACAGACAGACAGAGGGAGGGGAGGATTGTGACACCTTGTAAGTAATTCTCCTGACCATGTTTTGGTGATGGCAGTGCAGTGATGAATAAGTAATGCACGGCTGACACCATTTCCAAATACTCCACATTACGCAAAGTCCTTAATGGCTGTGCAGGCCCTCGCCTTGAAAACACAGACTGTGAAGTGCAGAGAAAATATAGATTGTGCAAAAACCATTCATGAGGCAACTGACATTTTAACCTCCGCCGGCATCTTAAATCAAACATCAAATAATCTTATCTGATCATGTGTTGTTTAATAACGTTTAACTCCTGTCTTGTTCTTGCGGTCAACATCTTTACACCTGAGGACTCTGGTGTTGAGATTAAATATCAGCCACACTGTAAACAGGGTGTGTCTCCTTCAGAAACACAGAAACAAGTCACGCCACATACCTGATGCAAAGATTATACAAGCACACAACTAAATCTACACAGATGCTGTTTTTATGCTGTTGTAATGTTTCGTAGACGGGAGGATTCGCTCTGTTTTCCCCTCATACGAGTGCATTCTTGTAAAATGAGAGGACTCCCCCCTGCTCCAGTGGCTGAGAGACCCAGTTGGACTGGTTTGTGTTGAATGGGTCTGAGCGACCAACACTCAAATTTCACAACAGGAAAATCACCACAGAGACGGATGGGGAGCGACGGCCTCAGAAGAAATCAATAAGGAAGAAAAGAAGTGAATGCACAATGAGCAGGATCATCATGAAACGACTACAAAGAGACGCAAGACAGTACAGACTGTTCACTCTGAGAGATCGAGATGACTAACACGGCAACGCGATCAGATACAAACCACGTCAATCAGACGCAAGAAGATTAGAAAAAATACAAAAGGAGTTGCAGCCATGTTGTTTGTTGTCTCTTTGGTGTCATGCTCTTATTGTGAAGCTTTTCTGGCAGCTGTTAACGTCTGTTCTTGGCAATACATCTGACATCATTGATTTATCATTTCATATTACAATAGAAGTTGTTTCTCTAGCATCCAATAACCTGACACATAATGAATAAACACAAATAATAGTCACATCTTATTGAATGAAATAGTCCTGGGGCGTCTCTGAACCTGTCTGTCTGAGGTTTTCCTCGCACAGACGTCCTTCCAGATTTAAGTTCCACATTTGTCCTTTCAAAGTAAAATTCCCTTTTTGTGAGACCAAGTAGAAGCAGAGTATTTTCCACCTGAGGATAAAAGAACAGATCTTTACAAAAGGAACATTCTTCACTTTACAACATGTCTCGACTGTGCGACGTTTTAGACATATATGATATGATATGCACCTGGAGCTGATTTCATCCCCCAGGCCCCAGTTTCCCAAGAAAATTGCCTTTGTGCTGCAAACCAAGAACAAGCTGCGAAGCTCATCTGAGGAGCGGCTCCTCCTCCGGCACTTCCAGGTTTCCCAGGTACCAGAAGATCCAGAACGCCAGGCTGAGAAACACCAAGAGTGGCCCTGAGAAGACCAGGAAATCCCAGAAGCTGAGGGGAGCGAAGATTCCAACGAAGAACAGGATGAGGCCTACTGCGTCCAAGAGGACAGCGATGAAGAAGAACGTCAGGCAGCGTCCGAGATAGGCGGTTATATCCATGACCAGAGCGGCCGACCGCAGGTGAAGTTTAAGTAACTCTTGACTGCTCTAACACTTTACCAGCAGGATAGAGAATAAAATCAGAAACGCTTCCTCCCTCCTGACTGCCTGGGCTGATGAGAAGGAAGAGTTTTAAACAGTCGGGTCACATTCCTTCCCCTATCTACATCTCGTGACTCTGACTGACAAGAGGAGAAATATGTTTCCTTAATAATGACAAGAGATTGTGCAGCTCTGTTTCTGGATGTGGCTTCATTTCAGAAACACATTACCTCCACAGATCCAGGTCTTATCTCTGCCACACAGGTGCGTTCGGGAAAAGCTGGAAATATCGGCCTCGCAGCTTTGATCATGAGTATTTTCATCTTGCCTGATTTTGGATATACAATAGGAGGAAAACCCCTGGACTGCTGTTTACAGCCTTCAAAAAGTGATGATGAGAGGAATATCTGATTCTTGTGTGTGAAAGTTACTAAGAAAACTAAGGGTGAACACAGACAAAGAAGAGAAGATAAAAAAATAAAATAAAAAGCTGGGGCGTCGCTGTGTTGCTATCCAGCATCAAACAGATGTGTCGCCTGGATGCAGAAACACACTCCACCAACAACAACATCCAATTATATGTAAACTTTATTCAAGAAAAATAATTTACATCTGTGACAAAAAAAACAAACTGCACATAAAAAATAGAAATATACTCTGTACAAGTTAAAGACAGCTTCTTCCTCTGTGCACAGCCCTTGTGTTTACTGCGGTGCGGGGCTTTTCCCTGATTAAGAAACTGTCTAGACTGTCATTAAAAAAAAAAAGTGACTTTAGTTCATAAGCTCAAGGTTTTCAGTCTGTTTTTTTTTTTTTTGAAAGCAGCACATGGAAGGAGTCCTTCAACAGCAGGAAAGCCAGATGTCACCTGTGAAAAAAAGAGAGATGAAATCAAATAAGAAGACATTAAAGTAATGATGGAAATGAATGCGAAGGGAGGAGAGATGCTCAATTATCCGGGAGACGAGAGGGGACGTGTAATTGCATTTAGCCTCCCTGTATCTGATTGAAAAGTGGCCTCTGCTTCAGAGATGTTTGGGGAGGATGAGAATATCTGTCTGGTAGAGTGACGCTGATAAGACATGAAACATGACAAATAAGATAATAGGACATGAAATCATTTGGGAAAATAACCCACGCCTTTGGATTTTCAATAATATTCATAACAAACATTTAAGGGAGAAGTTCCGTTTTTTGCAGTCGTAGGTCAGTGAAAAGCCGTGTAAAAAACCCCGGATGACAACAACAACACAACTCCGAGCCGCTCCGAGCTCACGGGGGAATAGTGCTGGTGATTCATAACAACATATTGGTGAAATGAAGGAGTTTCACAGCAGATAATGTCTTATTTAGACGCTGCATCGTTGCCCCAACAACTCCCGTTATATGGATATACGTAGATCGCGAGTGGATCTAAATATCTTCCGAAGGACTCCAAGTTACACCAAAGTTGTTCAGGTGAGTAAATGAACATATTTTATGCTAGAAATAAGGTCCAGGTTGCAAAAAACGGAACTTCTCCTTTAAGAACATGTCTTTCCTGGGATCATGGAGCACAGATATACAGGGGTTTGCAGATTTAACAGAGGTTGCTGGCGCAGATGTGCTCACTCTTAGGGATGTCACGATGACCAATTTTCTTGGTACGATTATAGTCAGAGGAATAATCACAGTATTACAATTATCACGATTATTATGCATTAATTAATTAAAAACACTATGAATGTGTAAAGTTATATACACTACAATATATGTAGACGTATGTCCTCTTTTTTCTGCTACTTTTTTTACTGCATGTTTTAAAGGCTGGCGAGCCGTGGTGGAATTGATACGTTTGTTTGGAGGGAATGAGTCTTCCTCTGTCGAACTTCACCACGAGGGCACGTCTCTGCTCTGCAACTCGCACAGAACAGAAACAAAGTTACACAAGTGGTAACACGCGGTTGTTGTGTAACTGTGTTTTTGTTCCGTGTGAGTTGAGCCGATCTGCCAACATGGTTCCAGCACACTCCTTTTTTGGAAAGTGACGGTATTTCGAAATGTTTATGATTAATTGACCGTTGCGTTTAATACTGCGGTAAATCATGAAATCAAGTAACTGTGACGACCCTACTCATGATGAGAAGTAAAGATCCAGCTCAGCTTAACAACCAACAATCTGAATCTGTGAGGCTGAAACTAATGACTCTCCACTCAGTTTTCTCATTTACTCTATTACACTAAAGCGAAGAGAGGTTGATGTTACATTTGGTTTTTTGTGCAGTTGTTGATTCGATTTCTTTAAACTGGCTGAACAATTGCTCGGTCGTTTCCTCCTCCTTTATGATGACTGTTTCTAGAAGCCACTTCTTTACAATGGACTGAAGTACATCACAGCTGTGTTGAAAATAACTTCACTTCCTTCAAGTTTTTTGTTATTTGTGGCTTGGTGACAGAGAATTGGAGACTGAAAAATACACTCAGCCTGTTACACTGCTGGTCTCATGGTCTGCAACACCTGATCCAGCTCAGTGAAAGAATAGAGGCTTCTTCAGGAAATCATATGGGTGTCAGTGAGGACAGACAGCCTTGCTTAGCATAAAAACTGACCACACGCTGTTACAATGTCAAAACACCAACACCTTGTTCAACATTATTTCTACATTAACATCAGAGCCCTTGATGTGCACATTGTATAAAATGTCTTCCCTGAGGTTTGAGCTAAATACAACTGAAACACTAATGAATTCATGATTGCCTGCTCACAGCTGTGAGCAGTCACCACAGAACATGAAAACAAGCAGGCAAAGCAAACATCTCTTGGACCAGACGTTAATCTAACGTTACGCAACCATTCACCACATCTTTCTTGTTCTGTACATCTGAGCACTTTACAATCCAAACACTTATCTGTGCCACCGCTGAATCTGATAAACATTTATGACTCATAATTGATACAGGCAAGGTAAGCTGCTACAATGGTAGTGTTGTCTTTAGGTGGAGGCCTGTGTTGGCTGGAGGTAAGTCCAGCAATAAAAACCCACAAAGCTGCTCTGAGTCACGGCTGTAGGACTGTAGAAATACTGAGGCCCAGTTTCTTCAATATAACTCCACCCTCATACATTGTTTTTAACAAGGCGACACTGAAACACTAGTGTCCCAATTCTAACCACACACCCCTTCTTCAACTGGTCCTGTTCACACCGATTGGTGATTTTCTTTTTTATTTAAACCTTTATTTTAACTTGTTGGTCACTGAGGTTTCCCTCGTTTACAGGGACGACGAGTTCACAGACAGCGACGACAGAGCATAAATACAATTACTCTGAAAAACAACTGCAGGATGATTTACAAAAGTCAGTCAGCACACATTTAAAACCAGCAAGAGAGGGGATACTCTCCAGCCCGAAGCGTGTTGGAGAATATTCCAAGATTTACCAAGCTCAGAATGTACAAGAGGGACCTTAACATACATCAAGCCACTGGATCAAGTCGAGTGAGATCCAGTGGCTTGATGTATGTTAATTCTAGTAGGGATGAAATGTATGGGGGGTGCTTGCCAATAAGGGCCTTGAAAATAAACATATACCAATGCTTCATGCGTCTGTCAGAGAGAGAAGACCAACACAGTGATGGGTGTCATATCTATCCCCGGTAATAAATCTAAGAGCAGAGTGATAAATGCAGTCCAAAGGTTTGAGGGTTGCAGTTGCTGCATGTCGGTAAATAATATCACAATAGTCTGAAAGTGACGAAAAGACTGACTCTACAATTCTCTTCCTGCTGATTGATGGGAAGTTTGATCTGTTTCGTTACAGGAAACCAACCTTCTGACGCAAGAACATTAATATGAAACTTAATCTTTCATCAGGTCAAAGGTCAAGATATTTATATTCAGTGACACACTATGAATGAGCCAACTATGGTTGATAAAAGTGTATTGTTGCAATCCAGGTTTTGAGATCAAGTGAATAGCATAAACTTTTTTACATTTAAGACTAATTTCAAGTTTATAAGAGCTTCCTGGAGAACATTAAGAGGGCTGCAATTTCTCAGTGGCCAGCTGTACAGAGTCAGCAATGCAATACAGAATTGTGTCATCTGCATACAAATGTGCATGACAGTCATTCAGAGAAGAAAGAATAAAAAAGACAGGACCCAGGACAGAACCTTGCAGCACAACTTTGGTTACAGTTAAGAATTCAGAATGAAAATAGAAGATAAATTATCAGCAAATCAGCATGTGTCATCTATTCAGCAGCATTTGATGATCGACTGTATCGAATGCTTTCGACAAGTCAACAAATAAAGCTGCACAATGTTTTTTCTTGTCTAATGCTGCGATTATGTCACTGGTAACCAGGGTGATGGGTGAGATTGTACTGGTGATTGGCTCATTGGCTTACATGCATTTGATTTCGAATTTGGTGTTTCGTGAGCTAAACTTTCTGAAACAAATGGTAGCTGTGCTGAAAATTCAGCTCTGGAGTGGTACGTCCACAGTTACAGTTTTTCTCCATTGGTTCGGCTCATTTCTTGAAACAGAAATTACATTCTCCAATAGCATGAACAAACCTCCAAACCACTTGGCAATTGTTCACAACAGAAGTGAATTTCTCATTCATTTCATCAAATTGCAAATGTCTCAGTACATCTTTGCAAATGATTAAGAACAGGTATCCTACAGTTACTCCAACTGAATAGATGTTGCTGATCTAAACTGATTGTTGATTCTCAGCATTATGGTTGTTCTCTCCAAAACACACGTCATTGTATAAGTCATCACATGCACAATAGTCTGTTCAATTGTCAAAATGAGTCAAGAACATAATACCATTAATACCATATATGAATCTTTTGGAACATTTGATGCATTGATTCATTGACTGTCAAGTGAAACTAGAACTTGACTAACGAAGGAGGAGTTGCACACTCCAACCAATCAAACAGTATGTTTAGCTCCCTGGCAGTTGTTTATGTGTTTATATTACACTATGTTATGCTGTATTCATATTTTTTACTCTGATGTATGGAAGTTACTTTGTGTGTGTGAATAGAAATGGCTACAATTTCCTTGGCAGTATGAGTGCAATGTGAGATGTCAAACCTTGGAGGCTACTTTTACCGTAAAATCCTGTTTTCTTTTTTTTCAGTTTTATACACAGTTGTATTCTGTTAGCTAGACCAAAAAAAAACTAATATAGTAACCACTGTCAATGAAGGACTGGTCTAAGACTGAGAGGTGGACATGAGGGATATTTCAATGGTCCTCTGCCATAATGACAAAACATTAAAACATTTTCACTTGCAGTGTTCACACAATGCCAAAGGGATGATGCATTTTGGAGGCACTGACTATTTATATGTGAAAGGAATTTAGTTTTGACACATGAGTGAACTGTTTTGGGAGAGATATCGGCTTTTGCGAGTGAGCTATGGTGTCCTGCTGAACTTTAAGACTGTTTTGCCAAATGATCTTAGAGTTTTGAGAATTTAATAAGTAAAAGTAATTTCTGTTTCAAGAAATGAGCCAAACCAACGGAGAAAAACTGTTAAGACCATAAAGTTCCACAAACAAATGCGACACGACCTCAGTTCTGTCCGCGGTGGCTCCTGCCCTCCTCCCTGTGTCTCTCTATCTCAGTTAAGTTACAGTAAAGAACTGGCCTCATTGTTCACCACTGTGTTTGTTCTTTTGGCCACACCATTTCACACACTTCCATATCACAAGATCATTGGCCAGGTTAGATAATATAGGAATCAGACTGCGGGGCCCATTAAAGTTAACTATGTGGAACTAGTGGATGGAGGGAATGTGCATGAAACAGACTTTATGATCCCTGCATTTGCTGGCAGAGTGATGTGCCTGGTTTGTACCTGCACCTATACCTACCACACTCCATTCCACCAGATCAATAAGCGCTGCTGAGTTCCATTAAAATGCAATTGCGCTCTTTTGGCCTAAAGGCTGTCTGGCTTGCCATCCAGTTACAAGCAAACTGACGGCTAAAATAATGCAGAGCTGTG
>OMNW01017340.1:2861-13428 GCA_900303245.1 Selene dorsalis
TGTTTGTATTTCAGTGTCAGTGGTGGTTGTTTGTGCTGCACTACAAATATTTGTGCATTTATTTTCATTACTGCTGTGTGTATGTGTGTGTGTATAAGTGCATGTATGTGTGTGTGTGTGTTTTTTTTGGGGGGGGGGCAAAGTTATTGTGATAGCTACCACACCTAAACTGTCTCCCAAAATGAATCTTTCATTTCACACTCAGAAAACCAACAACGAACTGACAGGAACACTCAGCCCCCATCAACATATCATTTGCTTTGCTGTCAAGTGGCATGTGGTATTTAAAAAAGAAAAAAAAAGAAAGGGAAGATAACAGAGGTGGCAATCACACAAAATGACAGGATGCAGTTTTGTTTAGAGAGGAGCGCAAAGTGACATGTGCATGTAGTGTGCTGCACTGTATATTTCTCTGTGGACATTTGATGGAGGGCATTAGCCTGTAGATTTCTGCCAGCTCCCATAAATTACTCGGCTGTACCTGTGCCCCTGAGGTAGATCATTAGTGTGCTTGATAGGTATAATAACGTAGCCCGGTGCATTGCCATTCCGAGGCCGTATAGTCATGACTAAAGAGCTCCCTGTGCAAAGAGAATTGAATTATCCCTTCTGTCATACAGTTACCGTGAATTTAATGCATACTGAGTCGAGAATCAATAATTTGTCAAAAGCTGCTGATGCATTATTGTCAACTCTGCCAAGATGAAATTATATGGAGTTATTGAGCACAGGAGACACAACAGCTTTTACTGAAGATTGCAAATCTTGCCTTTCAAAAAATATCATTAAATTGCACCAAATATATCAGGAATTAATCCTTAAAAAATCCTTAGGATTTACTCCAGAGAAACCATTTTATCCATAATCTGCAGCCTGACTGTGCAGAAAAGTCTAATAACATAGTGCTGGCCCCTGGTAGAAACCCATGATAAAATATAATAATGGCAATAATAACTTAAAACATTATCAGAGAATTTGGCCTGAAGCCCCAAGTTTCTTAGTGATGCAACACAGTGGGTTGTGCTGCTGGCAGAAAAGAGACTATACCCTACAATTCCCATAATGCAAATGTTTTTAATTACACTTTCTTCTCCCACAAACTGGTATACATTTTTCTCCATGCCCATGCAAACCTGGTGGCATTTCCTGGGTTATTTACTGTAGAAGTTCCTCTAGAATCACAGAAAAATTACATTAGTGTCTGATAGAAACCTCTTACTGAACTTGGTTTGGTATATTTACCCAACTTCAATTCCATACACACTCCAGTTTGATAGGTCCTACTAGAATGATTTATTTTCTGTACACGTTAATGATTGGAACAATGTGAAACCATCATTTTTTAATAATGGTCATTACATATGAACAAATTCTTAATTCTTTAAACATGCTGTCTTTAAAAGTTCGCTTACTAAATATAAATTATCTGCTACTTATGGTTTTCATCAAGACATGATGTTTGCACAGTTGCAATGGCCATGAAAGAAGTAATCATAAATAAGTAAACTCACCATTATCAAATGCAGTAAATATAGTGCTTAATTTTTAATGTAGGCTTGTGTTACAGTGTGAATCATTTATTTTCAGATTATAAACCAGTTATTTATGCTTCGCAGCAGGAGTTAGGCTTTATACGACAAATGTACTCATAAAGTTTAAAAATGTATCTGTGTACAAATACATCATATTTATATTATGAGGCTTTTTTTTTAACATCTAACAGATCCTGAATAAGGGGGTGAAGGTTGTTAAAACACAGAGTGATGGGATGTTCTGTGGTAGAGTTTATCAGTATAATATTAAAGGGGCTGTCAGACCGTGCCTCCTGTCCAGTGGCTCTCCAGATAACACTGAAGGAATGTGTCTGCTAGGTGTCTGTCACATTTTCTGAAGCATTTATCAAACCTGCGTAGAGTATGCAAAATACGAATCAAGATTTGGAAGCTACAGGTTTAGAAAACTGAAACAAGAAGCCAAAGAAGAAACTGTATTTGTATATGTGTAACTTGTATTTTCCCATCTGCCCTCTCAAAATAAAAAGAGATCTGAAAATGAACACACTTCAGAGAGAGTAAAGGGATTTTCTTCAGACCTGAATATAAGAAAGTGAATCATTGTGGAAACTGCTCTGAGTTTAGATGAGAATGCTTGAAGAGATGATTTTTTCACACAGCATGGAGGGGGCGAAGAGGTGAGAACGTGATGAATTTTCTCTCTATCCCAGAAAAGTAGGCGTTAACTCTGCCGACCTGACCAGAGTGACAAGGTCATTCTGATGTCGGTGTGCCAGGAGGGAGAGGAGTTGAAAGTGGAGCAATGACCAGGTAGCCGTAGGGAATGGGCAACTAAGCAGGCGGTTGTCGCAGAGTGTGGTGTTGGTGTGGAGGGCTGAGGCCTCAAGGTAGAGAAGGATGTGGGCGGGGAGGGGGTTACTTCAGCCTCCCTCCTACTCCAGCAGCAGGGCCTCACATCCAGTATCAGCTACCAGGGGAAGCAAGCAGAGGAGACAGAAAGCACAAGGGGGCTGACATAAGAGAATTTTGTGAGGTTGAAGAAAACGTGGGCTGAAGTATTGTGAACAAGCTAAAAGGGTGAGAAGACCTTAGCCAAAACAAATTTCTCATTCAGAGCGGCTTACAATAGCTTTTCTTTCAGCTCAGGCTCACGCAATTTTGTGAAACAGAGCTTCATGAGACAGGGTTGCTTTGTTGTTATGAAATGCTAAAATACCATGTTTTTGGACAGGAATTACAGATTATGTTCCCACACCATGAATTGAATCATGAGGCAATTATGTCACGCTGCAGATTAGACAACCACAACAACTTGCTCTCACCAAAAACAATAACACCGGCTCTTTGTTCATTTTATTTAACATAAGGGATAGGTTGTACCACTTGCCAATGGGGGCACCCTCTAGGTAAATAATTTGAATTTATTCATGTGAATAAATTTGTTAATGCTACATTGGTAATGTATGGTGTATGGTATTTATTACATGGTGGTATTTATTCTTCCTCAACCTGACACCTTGTAGCTCTTGTCATGAGGAGAACTCCTCGGACCGACCCTTCAGAAATACGATGCAGGACAACTGGATCAAAGACTATTTAATAGCAAAACAACATTAGCAACTGCAGGTTGGATTGCTGTAATACTCTTACATAATGACTTATTAACATTTCAAATTACAGATAACTTATTTACCTTTACTGGCAGGTTAATACAATGGTTCCTATGGGGACGAAACTTCACATGGGGGTAACAACTAAGACATGAAAGGTTGTAACATTATGAAGAAGAGAACATGAAAGGGAAAACGTATTGAGCTTTTTCACAATAAAAAAAAAGAGTCAGGTATGAAACATGAGACAAGAGGCTTTGAAGAGACAGTACTTTGCTTCATGGGTCAGAAGGCACAAAGTGTAGCAACTTCTTACTTAATAGAAAGTAAGGTACCCATGACCTTTGTTAATGACTTTATTAACACATTTAATTGGAGATGACTTGCTAAATTGTGGTTATACAGCTGCTTTGGAAATTCAGTTTGAACTGTTGCTCTTTTATTGTACTCATTTCAGACATATGCAACTTTTGATGGGGAAGTGACAATAGATCATGCTTTGTTTTTAAAGGTCATGAGTCATAACCATTGCGGAACACAATAAAAAAAAAAAATGAATAGCATTTTCTCACAGTTGCTGATGGCATCATTATTTCCAGTTCCAGGGTTAAAGAAATTTGAAATACTGGCAGATGATTGGATAGAGGAAAAAATCAAATCAAATGCCTCCAACCTGAGGATGAAGCAAGACAAAATGGGAATTAAAGAATATTGACTCCAAAATTAGGTTTATTGTTTCTGATGTCTTTTGTGGAGATAAAAATGCCAGCACACTGTGCCACGTTGGTCTGCTCCTCCTTCACCTACAGTAACATTGTGTATGTAAAATAAATGTTGGCTTCCACAATGATATAAATTTATTGCAGTAGCCATCTTGTCCCTGTGTCTCTCCTTCAGCCCTCATGTTGATACAGAGCCCATATCTATCCAGAGATACCTATAAATGAGAGTAAACTATCGACAGTTGACTTTAGCTAGACTGGCTTAATGTCGCTCACCAGCTGACCTCTTCCACCCTGCAAAGCAATCTCTGTGTTTGTCTGAGGAGAGACCATGAATATCTCCCCCGCCTGCTGTAAGTAGAACGCCATCGACACAGGACTGAGCGAGGAGACATCTTCCGCTCCAGTGGCTGGTGTGGACAGAATGATGGAAGCCACTAAGAGAAGCGATCCTCTTTTCTCTGGCCTCAGTGTCTGGCTGGCAGCCAGTCAATCGCCTGTGACTTTGTAATATACAATTGGATTCCCCTTGCCTGCCATAACATCCTTTTGCAGATTAGACTCTGGATGACCTGCCAAGGAGGTAGGTTCGAACATATTGACACCTATGCATATGCAACAGCTCCCTCTCAGCGGGGCTTGCTGGAGCAGAGACAGAGTGTGGTCATGGGGGTGTTGCTGAAGGGTCCATTGATGGGGAAGGACATGCAGCTTGCTCCTTTTTACAATGACAACGACTCACTTGAGAAACCTCCCTGATGTATTCCCTTCTCCGATAATGCATGCGTCTTTATAGGCTGCACCTGCGCACACAGCCTAGTTGTGAGCATGCAGATGCAGCACATCCAGCACTGAAGCAGAGATGGATTTTTCAGGTTTTACCAAACAATGCTCGGTATGAACGACAGTAAGAGGAGAGATCCCTCAAGTTAGAGTGGCACTGCAGCAACAAGGCCTCCCACTGACTGACAGTGCTCTCCAGGTTTCATCTGTGAAAATATTCCAAATGCTGATGGGTCTTTGTTGCATCTCTGTGAAACGTATTCCCACAGAGAAAAGCTGGGCAACGACTTGTTTTTCAGTGGATCATCTCCTCTGAATTGTCTATGGTTATTGTCATACAAAAGCTCAAAATACCACAGCGTCCTCTGCTATCAGCTTCTCTGCTTTCTCACCTCCTCATTTTAACACACACACACACACACAGTCCACCGTGTGTACAGTGGAGTGATTCATAAAAGTAGTGGTGTCTCATGCAAATGTTATGTTTGTGTTAACCTCTAAATTATAGTGTGGAAGCAGTTTTTTAAACTCTGGTTTTGGCCATGAAGAAAGAGCTAATTTTGGAGGCTGGATGTTCCCGCCTTCTCTCCCTGTGACTTATTGTTATAACTGCTTCCGACTCTGTTTAGCTATTTTTATTCCCACATTTTTTTTCTTTTTTTCTCATTTCTTTCATCCAATTTCCTTTCACACAGAAAAGGCATCTTTGTAAAAGAAAAGGAAGAAGAATGACAAGTCCTGGATAGCTTGAAAAATGTGTCAGCGTGTGTCATTTGGAAACATCATCTGAATATTGAGCAGGCGGACTGCGTTTGATGAGCAACCCCCCAAAAAATCTGTCACATCCTACATTTTTATTAAATACCAAGGTCGATAAGAAGTGTTTTTACATTGTTGCCGCCTAAAGAATTTATTGTCCCACTAGATGACATGACATCTTAAATGTGTATTTTTTTCCTACTGCAAAAAAAGACCCAAATGTTGAAAAGCAAGCACTAAGAATGCCTGATCAGGGTGACCGTGTGAGGCAAACAGAGGTCCTGTGTTGACACAGGGCCCTTGTGGGACTGACCTCAGTGGAGTAAGTGACACAGAGCTGGAGCAGAGAAAGAATGGTCCAGGTGTGACCTTTGACCTCTGGGGGAAGTTATAACTAGAACACTGTGCTCAGTAGTGACACTTAATCTTAATTTAAACCCAGGTTGTCCCAGCCTCTATGGCCCTGACACTGACTCCTGTATGAAGGTGGTATAGCTCTTTGCTGCTTCACAGAAACTCCTCCAGGTAACAACAGAAACAAGGTTACTGGGTTCAGTAGCAGCAGTAGCATTTTAAACTTTAAGCTGGAATCTGGAAGCACTGGGTGTCATTATAGATGCCTGACATTGATTGGCATTGTTAAATATTTATCATTTATCTGTCATGGGAGAACTTGTAACTACAGGTTTTCCCTTTGTTTTTATTTCATATATTCACTAACATATTAGTATTGCATCTTCGTCTTCAACTTGAAAAAACATCTCTAACCGCGTGGTGTGGTCCACTCAGTGGTGTCTGGAACAAAGACAGACAAGACACATGAACAGAAGCATTTCTTTCAAGCATTTAATCTTGAAGTTGGACATCAAGGAGAACAGGTGCAGTATTTTATGATGGTATGGGGTAAACTGGTGGCAAAAAATGGAAGTGGGCCAGACCATCTCAGTTCAGTTCATAGTGTACAACAGCTGAAAAGGTCATGCCTTCACTGACCAAATCCTCTGAAGGATGCAGCCTCTTAATTGGGACACAGCTATGGGCTTGCTAGCTGAATTTGCCTGATAAACAGTTTTTGACTAGTTATTTGGCTAGCAGGCTGACAAAGTTTTATAGTCTTGACAAGTGCAATGGGTGACATTTGCTTTTAAGCAGGTCATGTAAATCATTTCTCTTGAATCCTAAATTAAATCAAGAAAATGTTCCTCGTGAACCTTTTAAGATAATGCTTAGCTGTTTGTGCTAAAGCTTCATCAGCCTATAATTTTCAAGTGAATATTGAAACAATTAATGAAATTCAGTTTCTTAGGGGGCACTCACAAGGGACTATTTCTACATTTGTATAACATTGTCATTTCAGCTATCTTAGCTGAACTTGAAAGCTGGAATCAAGGACACAGCAAACCGGGGTAACAGCATATCAACTTTGAAATTGAGAGGAAATCAATTTAATACAAATAATAAATATCCCTTTGGTTTTACTTTTAAATTATATCTACTTAGATGAATTAATAAATATTTGTAGGGTAGGGTTGAGTGAAAAAAAGTGTTCAGTCCTTTTCACCCATAAATGGCCATGGCTCAGGTGTTCAAGTGGGTTTGAAACTGTTCATAGTCGGTGGTTTGATCCCCTCCCTCCTCTTGTCCACATGTCAAAGAAAAACACTGAACTTTCTTGTGATGAGCAGGCCAACACCTTACATGACAGCCTTTCGAAGTGTGTGTGAATGGATCAGTGACAGGGACTGTGATGTTTAAGGTTAATAAGTAGCTTCTACTGACCATCTAAATTCAATGAATGTATAACTCCCCTTATGACACATAACACTCTCAGTGTACATACTCTATGTCATAGTGATTCATCATCCATGTTCACAGAAAGGTCCATGAAGAAAAGGATCACACTGACAAATACTGACTAAAAAATTACACAGTGCATTCTATGAGTATCAGCATATCTACTACCCTGAAAAATCTAAAAGGTCCATCTGATGTTTTAATGTATATAATTTGCAATGTAAGTGCTACTCAAAAACTTATGGTACATGGCAGATTATTGTCACAGAGTCACAATTAGCCTAAATTACTACCTTCATCTAAAACTAGCCCATGCAAATAGTGATAATGTGGAAAATAAGATGCAAGAAAAAAATGATCCTCCTTTATTTGTTTCCTTCCTGTAGGGACTTGTTTTGCTCCTTTTCCTTTTCTTGTTTTTCTTAAAAAAGGGAAACTGTAGAGACTATTAACAATAAGTATAAATGTATTAAACTCTTAAAGATTTTATGACAATAGCATGCAGCTATTTAGTGCTTTGATTTTACAAAAGCAGTGAATTAATTCCTCCCTCTGTGATCCTTCACAGTGTCAGAGGATTTCTCTAGTGTTTGTCATCAGACAAATGCCTGAGCTATATCCTTGGAGAAATAACTTCATTCAATTCAATTTCCTTTAATTAGTCACAAACATAATTCTGCTATTTTCGAACATCTTGGATGACGATGTGGAAAAAGAAGGAATCCTTTCATGTTTGTAAGGGATAAGAACTGCCAAAGATGAAGTGAAAATTCTTTGCAGTTATGAAGCCAAACTCACCATAGTAATAGCCTCATACTTGTTGTGTTTGCTTTCTATATCATAGATGCTGCATATAAATCATCAAGAGATTTATGTGCATACAAGATATGAGTTGATGACATATTAATCAGTAGATGCTTCCAGGTATAGCCTACTTTTGATATGATTAAATATGCAAAACCAGCTTGCAGTGCAACAAGGAACAGAACATTTAACACTGTTGTTCCCTGCCAACATTAAAACTGAGGAAAATCCCAGGCTGATTAAAATCAAATGAAAACAAGGAAGACATCGCCCAAAGCTGACTGGATGTTAAATCACAACATTCTCTCCATTTATTTGATTCTTACTGCAAACCTACTCAGCTGGAAAATAAAAACAAAATGTTGAAATGTGGCTCATCGTGCATGCAAATTAGATGCACGTAATTAAAGCCTTACAGTGACTTAGTGATGTTTTGTTGTAGCTGTCACTGTAATTTTTCTCTGTTTTCTTACAGTAAATCCCACATACACTTTTGCCTTACAAACAAATGCCGAAGCAGCGCCATTATAACAATATTTGTGGCCTATAACTGTGACAAATCACCTCATTTGGACACTCTAGATTTGCTAAAAGCCAAACAACACTCAGTCAACAATCAGTCTTTGGAGTTAAATTTGTGCCTCAACTCTGCAATGGAACATTTCAAGCATAGAATAATAATATTTTTGCAAGCACATAAATTATTTTGTGAAAATAAATTATCAGCCAAAATTAATTTAACTTGAGCAAACAAAATTCTATTTTTCCCCAGGAAATTTATTTACTCTTTTTTTTTCTTCAATTATCTGTACAAACATACATTAATCACATCTCTCAGTCAGTTTTACTCATTGGCTATTGCTCACCAGCCTTGCTCTGTGTGGTCAGCTCGATGGTGAGGGTATATTACTCAGTCCCATTTCCAGCCAATCAGAAAAAGTTTAGTATTTGTAAATTTATGATTATTATTTTATATATTTATTTTTTTTAAATCTCCAATCCAATGGTTGTTGGGCTTTTTGTTTACTAGGGTAGTAGGGAAGCACTGGGATTTGTTTGTAGCCCTTACTTTTATTGTTTGGAAGCTAGATATCGTTCTGTAAAAGCTGTGTCCCAGTGGAGGTGCTATCCTTTGGAGGCTGCATCAGAAGATTGTGTTACAGTGGCATAACTTCTTAAATTTTCAAAGGCTGCTTCAAATGCAGCCCAGGAACCCAGCTTCATTTTCCTGTGCAACTCCAACAGGTGTATCGTTGTGGCCAAACTTCCCAAGATTTATTGCATGTGCTGGTAAGGAGACAGCATTTTTAGGTGAAAGTATTGGATTTCAGCTCACTTGAACGATGAATGGTGGAGGTATTACACAAACAGAAAACAGGGCGTTACGTTTTTAAGGGTTTCAAGTTTTTGTGTTGTTTCATGTTGTAAAGGTTCCCAGGTGACAAGATTTGGCATTCTGTGATGATAAGGGTGGCACAACAGTTGTATAAATCCTAGACTATCTTGTTTCTGGTTGGCCTTTGTAGTTTATGACCATTAACTTTGAAGCCTTGCATGATCTAGCCCCAAAGGACATATTAAACCCGTTATGAGTTTGGCCATTCTCTCAGCCCCTCTGCGTGTTTGTTGAGCCTGTTTAGTTATGAAAGGCTATTAGGCATTTGCAGACTGAGCCCCCAAACTCTGGAACAGTTTACCTGCTGAGATGAGGTGTTTTTATTTCTGTTTTAATTTTAATTATACTGTTTTCACCATTTTACTGTTGGTTTTTGTTGTTTTGTTTTGTTTTTTTAATCTTTTTGTAAAGCATTTTGTAACCTCGTTAAGAAAAGTTATAACTGTTTTTGAAATTTCAATTACACAGTGAAAAAGCATGCAAAAATTTGTACATCTTTTTTTTTTTCTCCTTCTCTTTTGCGTATACTGTCCTGACTGATTATTACAATTATCCTCAATTCATTGTTTGAAATTAGTGTTCCTGGTCAGAGTCAAAGTAAAGGATCATGTCTTTATGGTAGATATGGAGCTACAGCCAGAGAGTTTATCTAAACTTGAAGATTGGAATGAGGAAGACAGCAAGCCTGGCTTTAGGGAGCCAGGTCTGACCATCAGCTGCTCCCTAATTAACCATCAACTTCTCAGTTGGTACCGGCCAAAATGTAGTCTTGAAAATAACACAAGACAATTTCACTGTCATACGACATGGTTAGTTTCTGTCCCAACAGAAGGAGGCAAACTGTTTCACCTTGATTCCCGCCTTGTTGCTTAGCTAGGTAAGCCAGCTGCTAGAAGACAGCTTTATACTTATATTCCCATAAATCCGAGTTATTGTTCAATTAAATGAGTCATGATGAAAATATTGACTTTTTTAGGCTTTTTATCTATGTGATGCTTGGTGTGGCTCTGACAGGTACAAATACACCACATAAAAAGAAAAAAGATACACTTCTGATGCTGTACTTAAAATGAAATACACTCCCATTGTTCATGAGTGCATGAAATTTTATTGTCCAACTGATCTTCCAGACTCAGTGGGAGCTCTGCTTGACTTGTTGGATCTTGACCGGGCCAGTGGGTAATG